>VNJO01000462.1:0-10766 GCA_008042535.1 Drosophila tani
GCCTTGGATTGATACAGAAGGAAAAAATAATAGGAAAAATCAAGTAAATGTAGAGAACAATGAATTAAATGTAGAGAACAATGAATTAAATGTAGAGAACAATGAATTAAATGTAGAGGACAATGAATTAGATGTAGAGGACAATGAATTAAATGTAAGGGATAATGAATTAGACCTAGAAAATGATAAGCTAAAAGATGTAAAACGTAAAGATAAGGATGGAATTAGTAAATTAAATGTAAAGAATAATGAATTAAATGTAAAGAAAAATTATAGAAAATGTAAAGATTATGATGATAATGAAAAGTTAGAAGACGAAACAAAGGAAAATAGAATTAAGCTAAGTGAAGAAAACAAAAATATTTATAGAATGAAACCTAATTTAAATAATTATATATATAAAGACAATGGTGTAGAGAATAAAGAAAAAAGCATTGTATATAGAAGAATAACAAGAGCTATGTCGGCTAGGATCGGGAGATCCTAAAAGTCAGGACGGCCGAGTTGTAGGAACATAGTAGGAACACCATATATAAACATAACATAGAATGTAACAGAAGTGTAAACAATATATCTTAAAACCATTGTACACCGATACTATCGATTAATGTTAAGAAAAGAGATCGATAGGAGAACAAGAGGGATCTGCGATCACTACTTGTCCGGGATCTGCGATCACTAATTGTCTGAGCGGCGTTTGTGGAAAATAGACTTTTGGTGCGAAATAAAAATTAATTAAAAAGAACAAGAGCCTATATTACTTTTTAAAGAAAACAGGTAGACGCTAAAATCACTTTTGAAGCTGACAAAAAAGTTGTGGGTTATCCCAGGTAGGCAATACTAAAAACTGCATAACATGAATTTAGGGCATATTTACAAAAAATCATAGGTATAACAGGTGTCTGGTTTAACTCTTTAATTGACCCAAAACCCAAAGGGTACCTAACAGGTAATAAAACGGACTATATATTGCGCAATTTTAATATGCCCAGCATTAGTCTATCAGTGAAAGTCGACAAGACAGAATGGCAAAGATCAATCGCGGAAAACTGTTCGAAATCTTTCGGAACGCCCCAACCTATGGTGATTTCGAAGAAGACTGTTTTAGAGAGCTTGAACTTTGGTTTGGAGATTTAAGAAACAACTATGGAGTGGAAAACAACATTCGCTTACTGTACAAGAACTTCAGGAAAAAGTGGGGTGAAGTGTTTTTTAGCCAAATAAGTGAGGACTGGCTTCTGGGGGATCTCAACTTGCAAGCCACGGAAGAAGATCATGATGATGAACCCAGCACATCTACCGGTAAAGGAAGACCATCGAAAACAATACAGGATTGCTTGGATTTCACAAGAAGAAAGAAGCTTTCTGAGGTGACCAACATCTTGACCTCTGGAAATTTGTCGGAAGCATTGGCTACTAAATATATAAAGGATCATCAACTGACTAAATCATCCATAACCAAATCGGTTGCTATAGCAAGCCCTTGTCGGCTCAAAAGGATTCGGAAAAGCATTCCCACTCCATTAAACGCTAGCATAATGGAACTAACTAACGAAGAAGTCCTGGCCTTATTTATGGACTTACAATCAAATATTACGAACGTGTTTAATGCAACATGGGGCGGATATATTACCTGGATATAAACGGATTACGGAGGCAAAAAAAATGTTAAGACCAATTAATACAGAGATTACTGAAGTCTCTGTGAAAGCTACTGTGCAGGATCTGATGAATCACACGGCTCAACGTTTATTGAAGAGTCTTCTGGATAATGTGTTGGACAATTTACCAGAGAAGGCGGAATTTGTCAGTAAATGGGGCTGCGATGGATCATCTGGACAAAGCATTTATAAACAAACACTAAGAACAGATGATGAATCAATATCAGACGGGAATTTGTTCATGGCATCAGTGGTTTCTTTGCGGCTTCAATCAGAGGAATCTTTACATTGGAAAAACAATAGGCCTTCATCAGTTCATTATTGCCGTCCAATAATGTTTCAATTCGCAAGAAAATCACCGGAACTCATCAATACAACAGTGCAAAATATTCAAAGAGAAATATATGCTATTAGACCCATCATTCTGGAGATCAGGAAAGGAAAACATGTTGAATGCAGCTTCGAGTGTCACTTGACCATGGTCGATGGAAAAATAGTGAATGAGTTAACCAATACCAAATCGACTTTAACATGTCCAATTTGCAAAACAACTAAAAAGAATTTCGGAAGTTTGGATGATTCTACAACCAAGGAGGCAAACTACAACTACGGAATCTCACCTTTACACGCTCGGATAAGGTGTATGGAATTTTTGTTGAAATTGGCGTATACCCTTCCACAAGACAACGAAGACTGAGATAATAACAATTCGACACAGAAGGAAAAGGAACAATTTAGGAAATATCGAATACAGGAAGCGTTTTCAAAGCAACTTGGACTCAAAGTGGAGTGCCCGAAACCCGGATATGGAAACTCAAACGATGGAAATACTTCTCGGAGATTTTTCGAAAATTGCATTGTTGCGGCAGAAATCACTGGAATTGACGAGGAAATCATTCAAAGATTGGGTGCGATCTTGAATGTACTCAATTGCAAGGAGAAAATTGATTCGGTGAAATATGGGGAATATGCTTCCATCACAGCTTCGCTTTTGGCTGAGAAGTATCCTCATAAGAAATTGACTCCAACAGTCCACAAAATTCTAGAACATGGTAAAGATATAATTGAATATCAGTCTTTGCCAATTGAAGAACTTTCAGAAGAAGCTCAAGAATCGCTAAATAAATTCTATAAGAAGTATAGATACTGCAACACTTACAAGTCATCCAGACTTAGGCAAAATGAGGACCTCTTCATTATGTTAGCTGCATCATCTGACCCGTTTATTGCATCTCTGCGGCATGTAAAGTCGCGAAAAGATATAGAATCAAGTAATTATAGTCCAGAAATGCTTAAACTTTTAGAAATTCCCCTAATATAGGCCCGTTTGTTAGTAAAAAATAGCCAAAATTATATAGAAAAAAAAAAAAATTAAAAAAAAAATTTAAATATTTTTTTTAAGTTTTTAAATTATTTTTATTTAAGCAAATACATAAAAATAAAGATACAAAATTAAATAAAAAATGTTTTTAAAAAATTGTTTTCATTGAATAAAATAGATTTTTTCACTTTGATACCCTATAAAAAGGCGAATGGGTGGGCGAGGCATATTGTCCAATACATATACAAATTTTACAACATTTACCTGTAAAATGCCGTTTAAATTATTTGATTATCTTATTTGGTTCAAAAGTTTCGATTTTAGCAACGCAAAATGAGAAAAGGCGCTACTATGCGACGTCACACGAACGTTTATACTGTGCATGAGAGGCAGCGACGCCGACTGAGAAATTTCCTATCCCGCGGGATAGGGCCGTGCCGACCCCTGGTTTAAAAGGTTAACCTAAAAACTGTTAAAAACTGTACAGTTTGAAAGCGATTGAAGCTGGTGTAGCGTTGCCAGCTTTTATTTGCCAGACATTCCACATTGCCAAAAGATTTCCATATAAAAAATGTTCAAAGTTTTGGCCTGACCGATCTGGCAGCATGATTTAAAAAAAAAGAAAACGAGAACGAGAATCAGCGATCTGGCAGCCCTGCTGAATGAGAATCAGCTGACGATCGTAATCAATTGGATCCTCGCTCAGCTTCGTTTGCAACGACACCAACAAGGAACTGATGGTTTTCATTGTCAAACATTTCAAGTCTTCTAATATCCTAATCCCTTCCAGAGCCAACCTGCAGGCCCAACAACCGCATGGTCTCAGCACACACTTCTTCGGAGACGCCCGCTATCGCTTCCTGGTGCTGCCCCGATTCGATCGCGGCCCGCGGGTGCAGCAAAAGTCCCTGCTAGTACTCGCCGTTCACATCATCAATGTGCTGGAGAAACGACATTAAGGCCCAGAATCTGATGGTTTCCAAGTGCTACTACTACCGGGAGGGATGATGAAATAAATACATGAGGTTCAAGTGATTCAATTTGTTTTATATTTATTTTCTAGTTTTGCCGCCTATACATGGGCATGTGCCTCTGCATGCCCCTAAGGTTTTCCCTCCTCCGCCTGTCTGGACCATGTGTGTCGTGCGGGGGATCCTCCAAGGAAGCAGGAGGAGGAAGAGGAGGACGTGGAAATTTTATGTTCTCCAATGTGGCTGACAGCAACCACAGCCGTCGTTTGTCATCGTCTCCGTTCCCGTTTATCCCCCCGTATGTGTCAGCGTAATGGTTGAGTTTCAGTCCTGCAGTCTCTATAATATTATTATTTACGTTAAATAGAGTAAGTGCCTCTTGAGAGACGCTGAAATAGCGCCCGCACACTTGTTTTATTTTCCCTAATTGTTGTTCATACAATTCCTTGGTCTCCGTCCTCATGATTACGTCCTCGGTGATCAGTCTAGACAAATGGGCGAAAGTTCGTTCGTAATTGTCCTGGGTAAATGTTGTATTTGTGTAAACCTGTCTCAGTATAACGTCTATTTGTTCAAAGTCCTCTCCCAGTTTTTTTCTAAATGTCTATAATCCCACAAACATGTACTGTCCAAGTCGCGTACCCCGTCGTTGCTGAAGTTGCCGTCAGCCACTCCCCCAATGCAAAACCGGTTGCCAGTTGCGACTAGCGAATTGAGGCATAATTTATATGCCTCATGGATTTCCTTATTGTCGCAAGGGACGTCAGATTTAAACTTTAAAATAATTTAAAAATTAATTAAAATTAAATAAAAAAAATATTTATGATTTTTACTCACCCATCTTAGGAAGACGAACCGATTAAAGCTCCCGTCTACGCTCGCTGCCATTATCGCCAGGCATTAATTACCCCGGTGATAATGGAGCTCGTCGATGAGCAAGCAGAACGGGGATTTGATTTTTTCCAACCGATCATGGAGGAAAAGGACCTTGGTTTGGCACAACTTTTTTTTACAGTGCAGCAGTGTAAACACGAATTAAATGCCCTTGAAAATATTCAACTTCTTATCATATAGTACACAATAAATGTTGTAATATAATTAGTAATTATAATTAAGAGGCACAACTATTTTTCACAGTGCAGCAGTGTAAACACAAATAAAATGCACTTGAAAATATTCCACTTCATATCATATACTACACAATAAATGTTGTAATTACAAATAATTTGGAGTTCCGCAAAGATGAAGATTAATTTCTTCATCTACTACTTCTTCCTCTCTTCCCCATTTCGATAGGACATGGTATTTTTTAAATAATTTGTAAATATTTTGATTATTTTTTATATTAAATCTACCTTACATTATCACCATTGATTACCAGCCGCATTTTTTATTTAAATCGACAAATTCAATTATAATATAATTTATTGTTATTATTAGCACTCAACAACAGGTGGCGCTACTATTCCCAAAAATGTCAAGTAGAATGGAGAGGTAGAATTGATGGATAGAAAATGTCATAAATCAAGTTTATTTTATATTGTTTATTTTATTTTATTCAAGCAATTACATTTATGGATATTTAAAAATTGATTTTTTCCTTCTGGGGCAAAGGAGCGCCGGTAGACTCGGAATAACAAAGGAACAAGGATTCCTCTTGACTTTTATAATCTCATTATCGCAATTTAGCGCACAGCAACCAAAGGATCATCATCAGCTACCCTATTGTGTGTTGGCCGAAGAAAAGGTGCCTACCTGGTTCAACCAGAACCTATTGTTGCTACCTGATGACAGGTTGCAGGCAAAAAAGGCAAATTGGAAAACCCGGGGGCGTTGGCGATCCTTAGGCAATCCGCGACCTTTCTCCCGAAAGATATGCAACATAGGGCTGCAACGATGCTGTGCATCAGCATCACCTGCTCGGACTCCTGGAGCATCGATCTCCTGGTTGTGCTTCGCTTGGCTAGATCCTTGGCACTTGGCCACAGCTACACCTGCAACATATGAACATGTGTTTTTACATCTAAACAAATGTCTTCTTAATATGTACATACATATATGTACATATTTTATAGTTATCTACATATGTACTGCCAAAAATCTACAAATTTTGCATTTTGCATATTTATCGATATACGTATTTGCTTTCCAATTGCTATTATTTTCACACATAAAAAATACTAGATCTCACTATCGAGATCCACTATCGACCGTCGACCATCGACCATTCGTATATCTATTATTTGCAATAATGTTATTATAATTCATATTTTTTGATTTAAATGCAAATAGTTGAAAATGCATGCATCCTTTTCACTCTCTTTTATTCTTCCTCTATAGTTTAGTTTTATTTTCCTACTTTAAAGAATATTCTTATTGAACATGGTCAAAATTCAACAGGTTTGCACTAGGGTTGTTGATAATTGTTGGAAATAAAGGCCTTCTCCCGATTCCTTAATTGATTGAGTACACGATTTTAGTTTATAGTTCAAAGTTATTCTGTTTAATTTTCGCTTTCTTTTATAACACAACTTGTCCGTTCTAAAGCCAAAGTAAAAGAGAGAGATCAAGCCACTTTCAGTGTGACCAGCCCTTAGGTGTTGAACAATCTTTTGCGTATAGAAAAATACGAAGATGGTATTTTTTTCCACAATAATATATCAAAATATCGATATATCGATTTTTTTTAATGATATATTTATATCGTATGTTTTTGTTTGCCCAAATATCGGAACATCGATATTTGTTGTGATATTTTTTTATATTTTTGTATTTGGTCACTCTGAATTCCAAAGCGACATTGAGTGAACAAGTTCAAGCGCAAAATTAAAAATGAGTGTAAACTCAAACTTTACGGATATAAAAAACGGCACAGCAAAGTGCAAACTCTGTGAAGAAGTGGTTAAAACAAGCGGGAATACAAACAACCTGTCTTCACACTTAAAAAACAATCATGGTGATATTTTCGCAAAATGCGCGCAAAAGAAGGTATGTATGTTATATGTATGTATTTGTACGATGGCCAGATTTCGTTGTGTCTATGTCTGCATATGTAACTTACGCACATACCACTGAAAATTGGCGCCAAACGCACACACACACGTTGTTCACAACATATATTAATTAGTTTAAGTTCTTAGCTGTCAACGAACTTTGAACAAATTATAACAATAACAGAGTCTTTCAAGAATACTGAGGCTTTTAAAGGTATGTTTAAAACCCTTGGTTGTTTTGTAAAGCAATAAACTCAAAGGAAATAGTCGGTGGCGTTTGTTACCTTAACTTACTTTTATTTTCATTTTAGAAGAGGGATTTAAGGCAAAAAAAATAAATGAGGCAATCGTCTTTATGATTTGCAAGGATAACATGCCAGTGCGCTGCGTAGAAAAAGAAGGCCTCAGAGGACTTTTAAAGAAATGTGTGCCGCTTTATAAAATGCCTTGCAGATCCAAGGCAAGTATTAAAGACGTTTAATGTATTATGATAGATTTTCATAAACATATTTACTTTTTCCAGATAACAACAATGATTGAGGAGAAATACAGACACTGCGTGGGAACAATCAATAAGATGTTGAGTAATGTGGAGAACGTGGCGTTCACCTGCGACGCTGTTATCATACCTAACTCGAGTCGCTCCTTTCTCACAATCACAGCTCATTTTATGTATCAAGAGTCACTGAACTCTATATGCCTTAAATCGACAAGAATGGATAAGGTTAGTTTAAATATAAATATTTGTATTTTATGTGTTTTGTCGTCCATTGTTTATTGTGTTTGTCTTGTGCTCTGTCGATACATGTCTTGTCTCTTAAAAAAGATTTAAGTAAAACATTTTTTCCACGTTCAATTTAGTCGCATACCAGTGAGTATATAGTCTCTTTGTTGGAAGAGGCTTGCGCAGAGTTTTAAATAGACCGTGTCAAGTGGACCACTCTCACTACGGACAGCGCAAGCAACATGAAGTGCGCTGCCAAACTTTCTCTGGGGCTTGGCAAACATGTGCCGTGCTTCGCACACTCTATCAACCTAGTAGTAGATGATACGATTAAGGAGATTCATTTAATTACCAGCATTTTTGATAAAATTAAGAAGATTGTAATGCATTTCAAGCACAGTACGGCTATGCGGACCAATTGCGGAGGGCTCAAACCGATGAGGGTACTCCTGAAGGGAAAATAAAAACATTAATTCAAAATGTAGCCACGCGGTGGAATTCTTCTGTAGATATGATGGAGTCCTTTTTAGGCTTAGCCAACAAAGTGGCAGTGTTGTTGATTCAAAGATCCGAACGCGTTAAGGGACTACCCGAAATGCTCAATGCCTCAGAGCTTAGCGTCTGCCGCGACTTATTTAGTCTCCTGCAGCCGTTTAAAAAAGCCACAGAGCAGATAAGCGGTGAACAATACGCATGGTGATTCCACTCATTTCGCTGTTAGAAAACAATATAAAAAAATTGAATATGGAGACAGACGAAGGAAAACGAGCCAAGGAGGCTCTTGTAAGGAATTCTGAGAAAAGGTTCCAGTTGTTCCAGCAAAACAAACTTTTAGTAAAATCGTCCTTCTTAGACCTTCGGTTTAAGAAGATGTATCTGTCACCGCTTTCGGTAAAGGATGCCATTTTTGACATATCTATTGAAACCAACATGTTTATCCAAGAAAAAAAGGGAGGTCATAAAGTTACAAATTTCTATAATCTAATAACTCATTAACTCGTTAAACTAAAAATATTTATATTATAACATTTAAAATTTTGCTAAAAATAAGAAAAACACTTGCTAATTACTTACATTTTTACAGAGTTTTGATGACGAAAGAACAGAGGATTGTGACGACTTTATGAGCTCTCATAACAACTCCATCGCAAACGACTTGTATAACAAATCGGAAAACAAGGAGTTAGAACTATATATATTTTAGCTTGCCCAAAGCTGCATGGGAAAGCAATCCACTTGAAGTGTGGAAATCCCATAAAGCTACTATGCCGGGCCTCTACAAGGTGGCCATGAATTATCTTGTTACCCCAGGTAGTTCGGTGCCTTCAGAGCGGCTGGCGTCCGCCATAAAATGTGTTGTGTGCGACTCAAGGAGCAGGATGACTGACGCACACATTACGCAAAGGGTGTTTTTGAAATCCCTAAACACTGCACTGGTCATAAAATATACAAAAAAATAAGGAAACATCTATTATTTTTAAAAATAAACTTATTGTCTTTTTATTGTGGGCGGTAAATTTTTTCATTTAACACAAAAAACATCAAATATATCGATATAGCGATATTATTATGTAATATTTTAAATATTATCTTTTTTTTTTTTGATAAAAAAAATATCATCGATACGATATTTTTAAAATTTCCGACAACCCTAGTTTGCACCATAATTTTGTCGAAAATTTGCATTTTTCTTACAAATCGAAAACCATATGTTGCCTTTTGTCGCATACTTCTTAATATATAATTATTAATTGTCTGACATCGAAAACCATAAAACATTGAGTGGCTAGCCATCTGAAGAAGAATAAAAATAATAGAGAGGGTCAGCAAAATGAAATAAAAAAATACAAATAATTTTAATAATAATAATAAAATAATATTATGAAACACAAAAAGCTGATTTTATTCTCTTGTTTTTTACCCCTATATTTTACTCTTATTCTCTTATTTTAGTGAATATTCTTATTGAAAGCATTTACATATTAATATGTTTTTTATGTGCATATCGATAAAAATTCGAAAAAATTTAGGACCGCCCTAAATTCTAAACATAGCCAAAACATTTCGAAAAAATTTAGGTCTGCAAGTCTCTATCTGTAATTGTAAGTCCATCTGTTGTGAAAAAGTGTCGATATGGATGCTAAAATCGAAGCCATCAAAGCCTGCAAGGAGCTTGGTATGTCTCTTGGAGCATCAATTGCATCAATTGCAAACGGCCACCCGGAAACAAGTTTTTCCAGGAACCTGTTTTCCCAACTGAGTTGGCCATGAAGCTGGTCCGGGCGTGAAAGCAGAGTCTTTTGCGGGACTGTAATGGTACGGCTGTAGAATGTGTGCAGCTACGGCCTCGGCTGGAGAGGGAATCGGGGTTTCGTGCACTATACTGCGCTCTGCGCTCAGCTCGCCGGTGTTGGGGTCGGGGTCTTTCCTATCCCTATAATCTCCTTTGCTCACCATTTATATAAAAAGATAAGTGCACTTAACTGAAACTACTCTATTCACAATAAACAAAAGCATCAACAAATGGGTCGAGTGATTTTACCCCAAACGGTGTAGTCGAAACAGCAAGCTAAGTGATCGCGATGTTTTGGGGAGTGATCGAGATGGTAGTGATCACTCGTTCCTCTATACCCTCACTACCTTTGGAGATGTGTGGAACCTGATGTACATTCCCCCTACATTAACGAATTTTCATCGCATTAATCTTGATATTTCATTGGCATTATGTAATGGGACACAATTATTATCTATTTACAATATCATTTTTATTATTAATATCAAATAGCTCAAATTAACTTAAAAATCTTCATGTTTATATCTTTCCGTTTTCTAAGCATAATATATAATTACTAATACTCCTAATTTTAATTGATTCTTATTATGTACATGTTTTGTTTGTTTGTCGGTTTTTTTTTGTTTTGGGGTTTAACTCATATGCATTTAGTTTCTAAAAATATTTGTATAGTATTTTATCAACACCATAGAATCAAGCTCTTACTCTATAATTGTTATTGATTGACCCTCATATCTACATTTTTAATTACCAAAATTAATTATTACATTACCCCATTGTCGTCGCCGAGAAGCTCGTTGGGC
>VNJO01000467.1:0-31116 GCA_008042535.1 Drosophila tani
CATTGGTCTCCTGTGTGAAAAGAACCCAGAAAGTTCTAAAAAAAAATATATATATATGTACATATTGTAACAGGCTAAATAAATAAAAGATAAGTTGCTCACACTATAAGAGCAGCGGCTCTCTCTCTCGAGAGAGAAGCTGTCTCTCTCTCAAGAGAGAGAGCGCCAAGGAGAGCTGCGTACGTGCAGCGAAGTTGTTGCAAGGTGGTTGTGTAAAACGAAAATAGAGATACGTGAATTCCTGCTACAATCTCAGAAGTGGGATCGACAAAGAAGAAAACATTTGTTTTATCAACAAAACGACTACAAAGGGAAAAAAAAACGAAAAAAAATATAGATATAAACATATCGGTGGTTACAGTGCTGCAATTAAAAAATTTGCTGGAGTTGCTTAATCTTTCAACGAAGGGCACCAAAGCGGAATTATTTGCACGGCTTAGCAACGTTCAATCCGAAATTCGCGGAATAGTGCTAAAGAACACTGTTGAAACCGGGGAAACCTTGGAAAATCTACGGGATATGCTGGAAAATCTGAAAGGCCAGATCAACAGCGCGGGTGTCGACCGAAATAGCGGAGGCAGATACAACGAAAATGAGCAAAATTCAGGTCAACGAAGTAACGGAGGCAAAGGAAATGAAAACGAAGGAGACAGAGGAAACGAGAAGGGCCAACGGCGAAAGAGGCAGAGGAATAGAAGAGGCAGAGCAGCGAAATCGCGGAGGCAGAGGAGATGCCAATAGGCGGCAGCGGAACGATGGCGGCAGAGACGGAGGCGGCAGAGACGGCGGCGGCAGAGACGACGGCGGCAGAGACGGCGGCGGCATAGATGGCGGCGGCAAAGACGGCGTCAGCAGAGACGGCGGCGGCAGAGACCGCGGCAGAGGTTTCGGCAACGCCGCTTATGATGAAATTGCACCGCAACAAGACCACAACGAAAGGGGAAATGGTGAATTTTCGTCACCGGGTTTCAACATGGCCAAGGAAATGCTGATGGACTTCACAGTGTCTGTTCGATCCTGGATCGCTCAATGGGGCAACATATCGGCTTTATTTAGCCTCTCAGACATGCAGCGACGTGTCTTGCTTATCAGCAAGCTAAAAGGCAGAGCACAACAAATGAGCTGCTTGAACAACTGCAGCTAGCTTTTGGGAGCGTCGAATCAAGGCGCAAGTTTGAGGCGCGGATCTGGTCACAGACTGAGGAATTCGCTGTCTACTTTGAAGAAAAATTCAAACTGGCTCGTGACGTCAGCATGGAGGAGGATGAATTGTTGGGCGGACTCGTGGAGGGCATTCCTGCTCTAAGCTTGCGTAAACATGGCAAGGTTCAATGTTTTTATGGCCCGGAACGCATGCTTCGAGCTTTTGCGGACATCAGGCTGCCAACCAGGGCAACAACAACAATCCAATGGACAACATCGAAAGTGGATTCAGGTAGCAGCGAGACGCGTTGTTTCAATTGCAACGCAAAGGGGCATTGGAAGAGAGAATGCACCAAGCCGATATAAAATTAGAGCCAGTCAATATAAAATTAGAGCCTCAAGAAGAGAGTTACTGTGGTATTAATAAAAGCTTATTGAAAAGCTATGGCAAAATATTATGTTTTATATACAAAAAAGAAATAAAGATTTGGTTTAACTTAATTGTGGTGGCTGACGAATCTATGGGTTGTAATGTTGTGTTGGGTAGAGATTTTATGTATGCTTGCGAATTAGAAATGGATTTAGAAGCGTTGAAAATGGTTACCGTAGAGTGTATTGAAACCGAAGTCGAGACAAAATCGAAAATAAAAGTACTTTCCAATAATTGTTTGGAAATTAGAAAATGGGAAACCGATTCGGACGGTACGGTGGAAAATTTAGGTACAAGTTTAGGTGAGGAAAATGTAGGTACAAGTTTAGTTGAGGAGAATTTAGGTATAAACAAATTAAGTAATAGCTTTGGTAAGAATAGTTCAGGTAATATCTTAGATGAGGAAGCTTTAGGTAATTTAAAAGAGAGTATAGAGGGTAAATAAAATGTAGGTTCGGACGAATTGGGACAAAAGAGTGTAGGTTTGTTGAGAATTGATAAAAACGTCTTAGGTAAGCAAAAGCCTAAGTATTTGGAAATGTTAGGTGAACTTGAATCAAAAGCAAATATATTGGAGAATAATTTTGAAAGGGAAATGTTAGAAATAAATATTTTAGAAAACGAAAATGAGGAAATGGCTTACAATATTGGTGATCAGATTAGTTATACGGATCAAATGAAGCTTGTATAATTGGTAAAGGCAAACTCTATTCGTGTACGGCGACTGGAAATTCCGAAAGTTAAATGTGAAATAAATATTATCTAAGAAAATTCAAAACCGTTTAGTTGTGTACCTAGAAGGTTGTCTTATAGTGAAAAGGAGGCTTTACAGAAATTGCTAGATGAATACTTAGAAAAAGGAATTATTCAGGGTAGTAAATCAGAATACGCCTCTCCGATCGTTTTAGTGAAGAAAAAGACTGGGCAGCTTAGACTGTGCACTGATTTTAGAAAATTGAATAAAATTATGGCTAAAGATAATTATCCGATCCCCTTGACCGATGATTTGTTGGATAAATTGGTTGGTAAATCAGTGTTTACTAAACTGAATTTAAATAATGGGTACTTCCCCGTTTTCGTACACAAAGAGTCAGTGAAATACACATTCTTCACAACGCCGTTAGGGCAATTTGAGTTTTTGCGCATGCCTATGTGGTTGAAAACTGCCCCTCAAGTATTTCAAAGGTTTGTAAATGATATTTTTTCTGATATGATTCGGGAGAATAAGGCGATAATATATATGGATGGCATATTAATTGTAAGTCAGAGTATTAAAGAACATTTAGATATATTAGCAGAAGTATTTAGAAGATTAGTGGAGAATAAATTAGAACTAAGAATGGATAAATGCAAGTTTCTGCAAAATAGGGTCAAATATTTAGGTTTTCTAATTTCAAATGAAGGCATAAAAGCAGATGATAAGGGAGTAGAAGCTAGCAAGAGCTTTCCTATTCCAAATAAAGTACAAGCTGTACAGAGTTTTTTTAGGTCTTTTTTCCTATTTTCGCCGCTTTATAAAGGATTTTTAAATTTTGGCAAAACTTTTATATGATTTACTGAGAAAAGATGGGGCGTTTGAATTTGGAAAGGAAGAGTTGGAGTGTTTCACACTTTTGAAAGAGAAATTAGTTGCAGCTCCTGTGTTAGCTTTATATGATCATAAGGATGAAATCGAGCTCCATTGCGATGCGAGTGCTGTAGGGTTTGGGGCTGTACTGTTTCAGAGAAAGGAAGACAAGAAGCTGCATCCGATTTTTTATTTTTCGAAAAGATCAACGACAACTGAACTAAATATCACAGCTTTGAATTAGACACTTTAGCGATTATTTATGCTTTTAGAAGGTTTAGGATATATTTACAGGGTAAACTATTCAAGATCGTTACAGATTGTAATTCCCTAACTCTAACGCTATATAAGATAGATTTAAACCCAAGAATTGCACGGTGGGCTTTAGAGTTACAAGAATTTGTTTATGAACTGAAACACAGGGCAGGAAAACAAATGCAGAATGTTGATGCATTTAGCAGGTGTAATAATGTAATGATTATAGAGGCAAACACATTTGAGAACAATTTGGTTATTTGTCAATCAAGAGATACTAAGATACAAGAGATTAGGAAAATTTTAGAGTACAGGGAGCATAAGTGGTTTGAAATGAGGAATGGGGTTATAAATTGAAAGAATAATGATAGCAGGTTACTGTTCTATGTACCAAATCGAATGGAGGAACACGCAATGTACGAGTTAGGTCACATTGGGAGAGATAAAATGTTAGATGCAATTGGGAAAAGCTACTGGTTCCCAGGCATGAAGGAAAAGGTTTGTGACCACATTCTGAATTGTTTGAAGTGTATAGCTTTCTCTCCTAAAGTTGGTAAGGGAAATGGAGCGCTGCACAGTATACCCAAAGGAAATAAGCCATTTGATATCATTCATATTGATCACTACGGGCCGGTAGATAAAAGTAGAGTAAAAAAAGACATCTTAGTGCCGATAGATGGATTCACGAAGTTTGTTAGACTTTACACTACAAAAACAACGAATACAAAAGAAGTTTTGAGTGCATTAACAGACAACTTTCGGTCGTACAGCAGACCAAGGTGTATTATATCGGATCGGGGAAGTTGTTTTACGTCAACAGATTTTGCAAACTTTATAGAGGACAGAAACATAAAACACATTAAAATTGTTACGGAGTCACCTCAAGCCAACGGGTAAGTCGAGCGAGTAAATAGGAGTTTGGGACCGATTATTGCGAAACTCTCAGAACCAGAGAAAGGATTACATTGGGATGTAATCATTGAAAAGGTGGAATATTCGTAAAATAATACAGTTCATAGCAGCACCAAGCAGCGTCCTAGTGAGACTTTATTTGGAATACTACAAAGGGGAGAAGTGTGTGATGAGCTAAAGGAAAGGTTAGAAAACGAAGAAGAAAAATAGAAAATGTTAGACAAACTTTAGAAGATATAAGGAAAGCAAAAAAAAAAAAAAAAAAAAAATGGCTCAGAGGAAAAACGAAGCCTATTACAATGCGAGAAAGAAAAATATGAAAAAATTTGGATAGTGCTGTGGGGGTTTTCAGAAAGCTTATACCCAAAACTAAAGGACCTTATATGATTGAAAAAGTTTTAAAAAATGACGGATTTTTTCTAAAGGACATCGAAGGGTTTAAATTATCTCGGAATCAATACCAAAGGGTCTGGAGCGCTAAAAATATTCGCCATTGGATAAAAGATGAATATAATCTTAAATAATAAGAATATAAGTTAGAAAGGAAATGGTAAACAAAATAGTTAATAAGATTAAAATTGTAAAAAAAAGTGTTAACTACTTCTAAGGCTAAGCTTAAGATATTTTGTTACGCTGAGATAGTGGGCTATCTCAAAGCCAGGATAGCCGAGTTGTAACAGGCCAAATATATATAAGATGTAATTTCTTTAGCAATCACTTTATGTTACAAACAAATAGATCAATAATCTCTTAGTATAAATATTTTGTTACAAGTAGATCGAATACATAATATTAAGGCCCGGTCGTCTACGATAACTGAACATTGAGAAAGAAGACAGCTTTTTACAGGTCGTAAGTATTATTTATTTGCATTTTCAACGAAGAGTTGCTGGCGAGCATCTTATTTCATCCAGCCAGTACAGGGTTGGCAAACTGTAACTCTCCGAAACAATTATATTGATAGCCGAAGAGTTGTTCGCTATAATACACCCTTCTGGAAAATATTTGATGTCAACACTAGTAGCGTTCGTGATCAAGTCACTTTCAGCTAATGAAGTGAAAAATATCAGTCTAGACGTTATACATGCAGCTCTGAAGCAGTACAGAGGATTTCATTCGAAGTGGTCAGCCGGGCAGAGTGACAGAGTTCCAGCTTACTATACGTGGAACCAGAGTTCTAAAGCCTTTCAAAAGCAAAAACAAGGTCGACGGTGGCCCTGGAGTAAAAAAAACGTATGCTTTTAGCAGAGTCCACGTTATTCATCTAAACAACAGCGAATATTTTGTATGAGAATATTACTGTATGTTGTACAAGGCCCGACATCATTTCCACACCAAAGAACTATGTGTACTATGTGAACAATGTGTTGTGTACAACAATTACACCAGTTTACAAAATAAAAAAAAATTCTCCAAGCCGGTTGATGCGAAATTCTGATAGAGTTGAATCCCCAGATCACGAAAATGGCTTTAATTTTTTTTCTATGGATACGTTTTTTTATAAAGATTTTATTAAGTTTTACACAAAAAAAACTGGTCAGTTTACCCGTCGAATATTTTATTTTACAGGTAATGAACTAACCTTTCGATTTTATATTGGATAAGTACTTTGTGTGGTATAGCTCGATAAACTTGCAAAAAGTGGAAATTTCAATCCGTTAACTCAAATGTTAACGTGTTGCTAGCATCCTAAAAACTCGGAAAAAATCTGTTGGAAAATAAAAACGTGTTTTTTTATAAAGTTGATTGCCCAAAGTATCAAACAGTCCTACAACTCCAAAAATCCGTTGAAGAATAGATTTATCGTGGATTTTGAACATCCAAAAAAGACGAATGTTGTTAGGAACATTGAGCAACACCAAAAACAGACAAATGCTGCTAGGAACATGTTGAGCAACACCGATTTGCACAGAAGAAGAAGAAACATATACAGAAATTTTATTGTTAATAACTTCCATGTTTATGATTCGATATTACTCAAATTTTCAGATAACGTCCGCAAATGTCTATGTTTATTTTATATATATATATATATATTTTTTTTTTTTTTTTAGAATAGAGAGCTTAAAAAGGATGTGAGAAGGGTTACCGGGTATCTCACAGTCGAGCTGCAGCTTTCTTTCTTCTTAAAATTGGGGACTTATTTTATATGAAATAACACCTTAAAATTGGGGACTTATTTTATATGAAATAACACCTTAAATTTAAAGCCCCATATCTTTTTTTTTTATACTGCCGCATTATTTGGATTGTGCTGTTATTTTAATTTTTTACAATTGGGTATTTATTTTATATGAAATGCACTATTTCGTTTTACATTTATGGAAATTATTTACTAGGGACTTATTTCCATCACCTCTTAAAAACGACCAGTTAGCTTAGAAACTGACAGATGGTCAGACGGACTTATATATTGTGCAGTTTTGTCATCGCTATTTCCTAGTATATTTTTTTTTATTTCAGTGTAAGTCCCCAATGTTTTATTGTTAGCTACAAACATAGCGGCATTCGCATGTGTAATTCATAGAGTAGATTTCCATACAGACTGACGGGTTTAGATCAATTCGGATGTTGAAATTAATTACATATTTAAATGCTTCAAAAAGAGCTTTCTCTTTTAGTTAACCAAAGTGTTAGAAATATTATGTGTAGTGGCTTTCAAAATAATAGGAGGGCTCATCAAAATCTTCAAAAATGCATAAAATACTAATGTATTAAATTGTTTTAAAATATATATTTTTTTTACATGACCGCAACTATTTATCTTACAAACGCTTAAAAGAAATTAATAGAAGTATCAAAGCATATTTAGTAAAAACTTGAAAAACTTATAAATATATACCAAAATGTCTGATCTATGAGATGCAAGGAAATTAAGGGTTTTCATACAAAAGAGCTGTTGCAAAATATAAATATTTTGTCTATAATATTTATGTGTAAATAAAATTAATGTATAAATATCATAGACAAAATATGAACATGGAAAAAAGAAAATGTTGACAAAAGTTTCTAGAAACATGTTGAGCAACACCCAAAAAAGCCAAATGAACATGTTGAGCAGTGCGATAGAGCGAGAGGGTGACGTTTTTACTCAATGCTACGGAACACTTTTCGCATATCTGAGTACGTACCTTCAATAAGAAGAATATTCATACACAGAAACTTTATTGTGAAATAACTTCCATGTTCACCATCCAATTTCACTCAAATTTATTATATCTACATATTTACTTTAAGCCGGAAATCACGACGATAGCTTATATCAAGTTTTTTAGGATTTTCGGGGGCGGAATTGGACGTGGACAAATTTTGAAACAAACTTGATCAGCGTGCAACAGATTCCAATGCTGTCACCTCTTTCTGCCTGTTACATACATTCTCGGTTGGCACTAACTTATAATACCCTTGTACCGGGTATAACTACTGAGCCGATTGTTTTAAAATTTGTTACACATGTTCTACATGTTTTGTAAATGGCTCGGCTCTCCAGCTACGTATACTGGGTTTATACAGGGCCGAATACATGCATTCGGAAAATCGTGTGTGTATAAACACCATTTCATGTATTGGGAATACACGAAAATTTACTATGAAATTGGTCTCGATACATGAAATGGGGTGGAGCTCTAGTTGAGTTTTCCATAAACTAGGTGGCAACGCCAAGCAAAAATTAAATTAAATTAGGAAAATTGCTGTCAGAAAAAGGTAAAGCTATTCAATATCTTAAAATGGACGGGGAAGCAAAACGCTCTTATTGTAGTTTATGAGATATTTATTTTAAACCGAAAATCACGACAATAGCTTATATAAAGTTTTTTATGATTTGCAGGGGCGGAAGTGAAAAAAACTTGATCTGCGTGCAACGAATTAGAATGCTGTCACCAAATATGGTGCCCCTAGCCCTTGTAGTTTATGAGATCTGTTGTTTCACACGGACAGACTAACTCGACTCACCTGGTGACGCTGATCAAGAATATATATACTTTATAGGGTGGGAGTTTTTCCCATCTGCCTGTTACATACATTCTCGGTTGGCACTAATTTATAATACTTTTATACCTTTTGGGTACCGGGTATAAAAAACATTTTTCGGGTTCAGATGATCCAGTGATGCTGTATAAGCTGGTCACCGCGCAACAAATATTTTTCAAGGCGCTGGATATTTTGCTCTCAATATTTGGAAAAAAAAAGTGTTTGTTTTGCATTCTTCATATGTTGTACTTTTATAAAATAATAGCTAAAACTAACTTGCAATAATAATTTTCTCAAAATAAAAATTTAAAAAAGGGAATTTTTTACGAGACAGGCTCATAAATTTTTGATTGGGTTGAAATAAGGAGTTTTGGCGGATCATTTAATCAACCAACGACTTCCTTGCATATGTGCTTATGTGTTTTGGGTCAATGTCTATTCGAAAGGCCTTGATCAGGGCATTTCATCTATCGGATAGCACAACATTGTTTCAGAGTTTCTAATAGCTTAAATGCTTAAGGGGAGACATATAAGTAGATTAAAAAAAAGGATATTCAGTTGTTGTTTTTTTCAAATGGAAGAACCAATCGAAAATTTGTAAATTATGTATTATAAAATGAGACATTTAAGGGGTTATATACAGTTGTGATAGATGAAAAAATCGATTTTTTGAGAATACTCTCACAAAAATTCATCACGATTGGAGCATTAGAACCGAAGTTGTAGCTATTTATAGCGCACTACCTGCACGTCGGCTCGGGAGAAGCGGTTAACTTTAAACGCGATTATCTCAGAATCTTGTTTTTTTTTTTAAATTACCTTTGCGGTGGCCACGATTAATAAAAAAACTATTAATCCGATCAACACCAAATTTTGACCACTTATTTATTATAATAATAGCTAGTCCTTGGACGAAGGATTTTTCGCAGGCCCTATTTTTCCGTGGCCGCACACATAACTCGAAACAATCTTAACCGATCGATCAAAATGATTAAAAAACAGTAAATCGAACAAATTCGTTTAAGAAATAATGGGTTTCATTGTCAGACAATTTTTTTTTTGGGAATGGGTGCTTTAGATTATTGGCAAAAGGCTTAATTATTTAATAATTATTACATAACAAGCCAACACTTGCATTTGTATAAGTGAAACATTAACCATCTATAATTAGATTTGAAACTTAAGATATCTAAAATGTTCTGTAATATGGCAAACAAAATATTTAATTAAAAAATGACTTAATCTATCCATACAATTAGAATTTGACTGTACTGATTCTGTTCACTTTTGTTCATATTGTGCGTGTGTGATCAGAGGGCTGACAAAGGAATTTTCTATCCCGCAGGGAAGGGCCGTGCCAACCACTGCTCAATTTTTTTCAGAAATTAGCTAAACCTAAAAATCAGAGCAATAATGAGTTAATTAATGGGCAAAGATGGACAAATTTTTACTTTTACGCTATTGTTATTTTTAGAATCTAAAAAATACACTAATTCCAAAAAATCAAAATAACTTCTTAAATTAAAGTAATTTCAATAGCAAAATAACGAAAGAAAAATGCAACGTGAAGAAGGTAGTATACAAAGGCACACCTATTTTTTTGATAACCATTGTATACAATAAAATAAATTGTTTATTACCTTTGCCTCAGTGAAGTCGTAATCTGGCTCAAATGATGCGTTTAAAGTTGCAATTAAATAGAACAACGTCTTTCTGGAGATGGTATCACAAAGAGTAATGCCCTCATCTCCCGATTGGCTGTTGTTTCGGCGAAAATTAGGCGAAAAGTCGGTCAATGTTTGAGGTGGTGATAGTGCCTGAAGGTCATGCCCTTGAGTTTCAGCGGTAAATCGCTTATACAATACTTTTTCCGCTGCAACCATTTTACTAAAAAAAAAAAAAAGTTAAACAATATAGAAAGATTTTCTCCGGAAACCGAAGATAAAACAAGTAAGAAAGCTACAGTCGACTGCTCGACTGTGAGACACCCGGCAACCAAAACATTGTGCATCAAATTCAAATGTATTTACCATAAACCGATAATCACTACTTGAGCTTAGAAAGTTTGCAACAAACTTGATCTGCGTGCAACAGATAGAAATGTTGTCACTAAATTTGGTACCTCTTGTTCTTTAGTCTCTGAGATATCTTGTTTTATACGGACGAGGGACATGGCTAAATCGACTCGGTCGGTGATGCTGATCAAGAATGTATACATTATATGGGGTCGGATATTTGTCCTTCTCCCTGTTACAAACATTCTCGGTTGGCACTATTTTATAATAGCCTTGTACTCTACGGGTGCCGGGTATAAATACCCTCGCAGTTTTAAGGACATTCTAAAGATAAAGGGAATTCAACCATATCAACTGAGAAATCCGATTCCGGTTTTACCCTAGCGGGTTCGGGTCACATGAAAAGGAACGAATTGTTGGCTGTAATACGGCCAATAATTATATTATTTAATATTATATTATATTTTCTTTACATTTTGCTAAATAAAAAGAGCTATAACAGACCGGACAGTCTAAACAGCATTAAAAAATGTTTTCGAGTATCGTACTATTGTATATCGTTTTTCTTATCTCTTATGCAGCTATGACACTTAACTTAACTTAAAAACTTTATTAGTTAGAGTTTTCTTAACAGCAACTATTTTGTTTTACCTAATAGCGAGTAAGACGACTATACTATACGTCACTTTCAATAAACAAATAATGCAGTGATTGACAAAATCGATGCCATAGTTTGCAGAAACTGAAATGCACAAAAGCAAGGCATGGTTTTCCGCCGTGAAATTGTGTTATTATTTTTAATTAACTAAATCTATGTACAAGAGCGGGTTAACAAAAAATACAACTGTTATCGCCGGCTGTAAAGCTTTTAATAGCTCCCAATAAAACGAACTTAATTGATTTAACTTGTTTATTATTACTCATTTTTATCAAGAGCTTTAAATAATCTTCAACTCCCGGCTTGTGTTTTCTTTTTTTATACCCTTGCAGAGGCTATTATAATTTTGACCAGATGTTTGCAACGCAGTGAAGGAGGCATCTCCGACCCCATAAAGTATATATATTCTTGATCAGCATCACCAGCCGAGTCGATTTAGCCATGTCCGTCTGTCCGTCTGTCCGTCTGTCGGTTTCTACGCGAGTCTCTCAGTTTTTGAGCTATCGAGCTGAAATTATCAGCATAATCTTATTTCTTTTTCCGACCGAAATCGGACTACTATATCCTATAGCTGCCATAGGAATGATGGCGAAATTAATGTACAAAAAATTTTAAATCTCTGTTTTTCAACGTATTTCTATAAATTTTGAGATATAGCCGTTTTTTATGGTTCTAGAATTACGATTTTTATTTCATTAAGATCGGACCACTATATCATATAGCTGCCATAGAAGCGATCAGTCGATTTATATGAAAATGTAAAATTCTACATGTAAAATGTAAAATTTACAAAATTCGGTGTTTTTTCAACATTACTAAAATGGTTCGATTTTCAATGATCCAATTGCAGACTGCAAGGGTATACCAACTTCGGTTTACCGAAGTTAGCTTTCCTTCTCGTTTTACTTTCGCTTTGACTCCTCAATTGCCTGCCGCGTTATGGCGTCACCCATCAGCTTATCGATGGTTATCGTCGGGTAACTTTTAAAAATTAAGGCGGACTGCATCGGTGGGAACATTCCGCCCCACGTAAATAGCTTAAGGGGTTTACTTCTGCTCTGGTGTGATGTCCAGCACGACGATTTTAGTTGCAGGCCGTACCATAGTGCCATGTTGCGTTTTTATGGAGGCTGATTCTTCCTTTGGGCCAGAGATTCCTTGGTATATTCTTGTCCACGACGATGACGATGTTCCGATTGCAATTGGAGATCGCTTTGCGAGTAGTCACTTGGATCTCCTAGTGATTATCGGCCAAAAAGAGATTATTTGCCAAAAGAGATTAGCAAAACTTTGTACTGGTGCCAGCTTTGTTTTAAACTTGTGTTGCTGGTAACCGATAGCTTGTACCAGTCTGCTGATCCAAGCAACAAGTGGTTTGGAATAAGTGCGTCGTCTTCCTCAGCTTCCAAGAATACAAATGTGAGTGGCCAAGAGTTCGTGTCCAGGCTGTAAGCTATTTCAATGTAAATAGCACAAAGAGTGAGACAGGTAAAGATGACACCCCATCGTTTTTCTTTGAGTCGACCAACAGTGACGAGGATTGGTCCAAAGAAATTAATTCCGATATTACTAAAATGTATCTCGAAGTTGGCGATTCTGGCGATTTCGGCCATTTGCGGCGGTTGAGGAGTCGCGGAATTATTTTTACAATGTTGGCACGCATTCTTTGCCATTTGAGGAATTGGGTAATGTAAAGTTGGCTTCGGATCAAGTTAATCGTGATGCATGTAGTGATTCTTTTCGTAAGATCCTTTAAGATCAGTTATGTAACTCTGTGCCTCTTCGGTAGCATATATTGTCTTCGTTTTGGTTCAAGGCGGCAGAACGTCCTTGAGTACGTCGTGTGGTGAAGTAAGTCGAGTTCCGGTTGAAATTTATCTCGTAGGGCACATAAGGTTCTTTGCCGTAGTGATGAGTTCGGGTGTGAGTGTCTTGACTATAGGCTCAGCTTTACTCTTCGCTCAAATTATTTGTACGTACAGAAGGAATGTTGCAATCGCTCGATTCATGCGCTTTCAGTCTGAAAAGGATTCCACATTTAAGTCTATCGCATTTGGCAGTGCATTTCTTATCACCAGGACGACTTTTTGGGGTATCAGAATTGTCGACTTCTGGAAGTGCTGTGTGCTGTTTGGGCCATGCGTCCGTGGATTGCTGAAGAAATTTCGGCCCGTTCACCCAATCTTCAGAGAAAATTTGTGGCCATTTCTGCTGGGATCAGTTAAGTCGGCACCCATCTCCATTGACTTGCGTCTTTATTTATATAGTCGTCAACATAGTGCGCTTAAGTTAAGGCTTCGAATGCTCGTGGGCTTGGGAGTTCGTAATCTTCTGCGTATTTGTCGCGAACGAAATAGATATTTCGAATGACAATGCTTTTAAATCTGGTAGCTTGAGTTTCCTTGTCGAACCACAAGAAGCGTTGGGCGTGCATATCTGATTCCTGTATTTTGATTTGGTGAAACATTTCTGCGATGTCGCCAGAAAATGCTATTTTGCCTACTGGAAGGGCCAGTAAGATATCTGTGAGTAGATGCAGGTCGGGCCCGGCATATATAAAGTCATTCAGAAACTTTCCGTGAGATCTGAAAGCTGCATCCCATACCAACCTAATCTTTTTTGGCTTATTTGGGTTTTGGGTGATAATATAATAATCATAATGTTGTTTCGACGAAGCATCGATGTATTCAGTTAAAACATAAAATTAACAATTAACAATTGAGCAACACCTAAAAAAGACAAATGTTGCTCGGGCATAGATGAAGAAGAAGCGTACACAGAAAATTTATTGTTTAATAACTTCCATGTTTATAATCCGATTTTACTCAAATTTTCTGAAGACGTCTGTGTACTTTATCTATTTACTTTAAGCAGAAAATCACGACTATAGCTTATATAACTTTTTTTTTTATGATTTTATGGGGCGTAAGTGGGCGTGGCCAAATGTTAAAACAAATCTGATCTGTGTGCAACAGATTCCAATGCTGTCACTTAATTTGGTAACTATACCTCTTATAGTCTCCTAGATCTGTTTACCAACTCCGAAAAACAGACGGAGAGACGCTGATCAAGAATATATATACTTTATAGGGTCGGAGATTTCTCCTTCTGCCTGTTGCATACATTCTCGGTTGGCCCTAACTTATATTACCCTTGTACCCTATGGGTAGAGATGCAAAAACATCGATAGTAAGTACATCGATGATTAATTATTAAAAATTGTCGATAAATTGCTCCAAATAGTAACTAAAATATTTTTTTGCTGAACTTATATTTATTTAAACATCTTGAAGATAGGGCAAAAATTATTGAGTGTAGTAATGTAAAATATGTGCTAAGTGCATTGATTTTAAGGAAAATTGTTATTATGAGTGTATAGTGCTTTTGACAATGGTTCAGTCTATGAGTCACTGATTTTTTTCTAGATATAACCATAATTGTACGCATATTCTGGTTTTCATATCGGACAATTCTGTGGACCGTTAGGATGTACACCGCAAATCAACTTTTTTAAGAGGGGCCACGGGAGATTCCCTATAACTCCTATACCTGCACATATTTTTCAATAAAATATTTTTAGCAGAATTGTCTAAATGTTACGTTATTATATGTCATTTAAATTTATAAACTAGCTCAAGCCGTTTCGATACAACAAATATTTGAAAAGTAGCCCGTTTTGCACCGAATTAACCCTGTTTTGGATCGTCTGTGATTTTTACCTATTAAAAAAAATGAATCAAAGAACCTGTATCAAATTTTGTGTGAAAAACGAAATTAAGTGCGCGGATGCATTCCGAATGTTGACTGTAGCATACGGAGAAGCTACCTTGGACCGAACCAACGTTTATCGGTGGTACAAAATGTTCTCAGAAGGCCGAGAAGATGTGAACGATGAAGAGCCGGACGCCCGAGCACTTCAACAAACAGACGAAAAAATTAATGAAGTGGAGAAAATGGTATTGGCCAATCGTCGAATCACCGTTAGAAAGTTGCTGAGGACCTAAACATATCGATTGGCTTGTGCCATTCGATTTTTATCAATGATTTGGGCATGAGACGGGTCGCCACGAAATTCGTACCAAAATTGCTCAATGGCGACCAAATACAGCATCGCATGAACATTGCTAATGACATGTTGGACTCTGTCCGCGACGACCCAAGTTTGCTCCAGAGGGTCATAACTGCTGACGAATCGTGGCTTTATGGTTATGACGTGGAAACCAAAGCTCAATCATCTCAATGGAAGCTGCCGCACGAACCAAGAAAGTTGCAGGGGCGTGGTGCATCATGAGTTCTTGCCACAGGGTAGAACGGTCAATAAGGAATATTAATTGCAAGTTATGCGCAATTTGCGCGAAGCAATCCGCCAGCAACGCCCGGATTTGTGGAAGAACAAAAATTGGCTTTTGCACCACGATAACGCCTCTGCTCACACATCGTTGCTTGTGCGTGACTTTTTGGCCAAATACAACACACTAATGATTCTGCAGCCACCGTATTCCCCAGATCTGGCACCCTGTGACTTTTTCTTGTTCCTTAAACTGAAGAGGCCCATGAAAGGACGACGTTACGTTACGCTTGACGAGATAAAGACGGCATCGAAGAAGGAGCTAAACAAGACAAAAACAAATTTTTTTTTTTAAGTGCTTCGAAGATTGGAAAAACCGTTGGCACAAGTGTATAATATCTCATGGGGATTACTTTGAAGGGGACAAAATAGATATTCATGAATAAATAAATCATTTTTGAAAAAACACAAAATTCGCGATACTTTTTGAACACACCTCGTACACAACTGTATTCCCAGTAAGATCAGATTGGCAATTAGAAACTCCCTTGAGGCAGAACGATCAATCTACACAGACGGATTGAAGACAAAAAAGGAACCAGATCTGGGTCTTCTCCGGTGACTTTACAGTGTGTTCCAAGGAGTGATCTACGCTGTTTGTCAGGATACCAAATTAATACATACCCTGAGTGACAACACGAGCAACGTATAAATCTACGTCGACAGCTAAGCAGCTCTAAAAGCTCTCGCATCGAACACAGTAAAGAGCAAACCAACCCAAGACACAGTTATGCACTGAATCGATGTCAACAGCATTTCATCAGACTTGTCTGGGTACCAGTACCGCCATCATTAGATCTCGCGGTGACTGACATAAAGAATCCGGTCCAACATGTCCAATCGAAACTTGATGGTACCACAAGGAGTGCGGCCGCTGAACAATGGGCATTCTTTACGGGCTGAGAACGCATAGAAATGTACTTGCTGGAAGCGACCCGGTCCGACTGGGTGTAGCCAAAAAAACCATTCGTATACACCAATACATATGGGTTGTAAAATCCATGCGCAACGGACTTAAAAATTGCAAATTCTTGGCTATGCATAGAAAAGGGTATATTGATATCGAATGTTGGACTATAGTTACTTAAAAATGATTTCTTTAACATATATTAACAAGTAGGAAAGCTACAGTCGAGGATGACCGACGACACCGACTGTGTCGGTGAAATTGGAAAGCACACTGACATGGAAAAAACAAAATGTTGACAAATGAGCCACATTCAAAAAAGTCAAATGATGCTAGGAAAATGCTGAGCAACACCAAAAAAAAAAAGAAATTCTGCAGCTGTACGCAGCTGCATTACAAATTAAAACTGCGCCCGAAAGCACGCAACTTTTTTCTTCGCTATTGCCATTTTTGACGAAGAAGAAAAAGCATACACAGAAACTTCATTGTTTAATAACTTCCATGTTTATCATCCGATTTTACTCAAATTTTCAGAAACGTCCGCCAATGCCTTCTTATTTATTTTATAAATTTTTTTAAGCTGAAAATTTTGTTTTTTTCGATTTTCGGGTCGGAAGTGGGCGTGGCAAAATTTTAAAATAAACTTGATCTGCGTGCAACAGATTCCAATGTTGTCACCAAATTTGGTAACTCTAGCTCTTATAGTCTCTGAGATCTGTTTACCAACACGGACAGCCAGACATGGCTAAATCGACTCATGCTGTTACATACATTCTCAGTTGGCACTAAAGCTACGTACTCACCAGCGCTAAATTTTAGCAACCAAATGAGTGCAAGCGAGAGACAAATACACTTTTTCGACCCCTCTTAGCAAGGTCGGTACGCAGATGAGTTAAGAGAAATACTAATCACGCTAGATATTTTAAATCGGCTGAATCTTCGCAAGGGTGGCGCGAGAGAAAGGAAATATCTGATAATTCCCCGCGACCCTTGCGAAATTGAGACAGGCAATTGGAAACAAAACCCTATTGCGGGAGTTTCCTGCGGGGAAAAATTAATTTATTTACAATACAATTAAATAAGATCCAATTATATGGGATCTTGACCATAAAATAAAAAAAAAAATATTAAAAATATTAAAACAAAATGAAGTCTTAAAATATGTGATTTCACAGGAAAATAAGCAAATCAAACGAACAAATTACTTTAATTATGATTACCAAAGCCGGCTGAATGGCCAGCCAGAATGGTAATGGCCCGGGACGACTGGGCAAGCAGCCGCCGCCCTAAATACGCATAAGCACGGGTTCCGTTGAGAACTCATGGATAGAGATCATGGCTCGCGGTCCCAAGGATCCGCTTGCGGCGACTTAAGCGCCAATTTCGTGGCAGCAGTCGTCGTGGACGCGGATGTGCCCAACGATGACAATGGGCAGGGCGACACGTCGCAGGTGTTCTACGACAACAATGCGGAGAGACCCACTAGCGACCAACTGGACATGGAGGTAGAGCAGCAGACGGAAGAGACCAGATGCAATCTGGTCAACACTCCTTTCAATTTGAATTGAAGACAAACACAGCTGACAGTATGGCCGTTTGGCCGTTTCGTATGGATTTTCGCTGAACACCCATAAAACCGATCACACTTGAAATATGAAACCCTATTAGCTAGCTAAGGGTTTAGCGCTGGTGAGTATTAGGCTTAACTGATAATACCCTTGTATCCTATGGGTACCGGGTATAATAAAAAAGCCCTTCAAAATTCATAAAATAAGTATTTACACTCGTCATCCACACTGTGGACATCGAGCAAGTATGAACTACCCTGCCTGTTGGCTTGCAACCGTGAGATCGAGAGAAAATTTCGCCTCTATATATGTACATAAGTTACTCCATGGTTTTCATTCCATTTCCTTTCACTCAATATCTTATTCTACGAGACTCAACATGCACTCATAATATCACAACTTCTAAAACCAAACTTTTGCTCAGCAACCTATTACCCCTTTAAAAATGTTTTAATTGTAAACGTTATGAAATACACGTACCATGAATAACTTTCTATGCGTCCGAAGATGGTGATTCCGCTTGTTTGTATAGAAAGAGCATTGTTGATTGCCTCGAAACGTGAGCTCTCTAATAACTTCATTTTTTGTTGAATAAATTGTCAAGTTCAGAATTATCCAGGTCCAAGAAAATAGAACGAGTTTCTTAAATATGACTTAATAACATATTTTGAATAACCAAATTAAACAGCTTGATGCATTCGACGAATTATTATTCTTAAGCGGTATTGTGTCTTATTGAAATTTTCGGAAGCTTAACAATTTCCGCAGATTTATTTAGCATCAGGTGTATAGGAAATATAGGTTCAATAATGTGACTCGATTCAATTTGTCTGAGCATGATTATCTGATTTCCAATAATTTTCTTAACTTCCAATCTTCTATAATCAACTTTTTTTCGGTTGTGTACTCGCGAAATTCTGCAGTTCATTAAAATGACACTTTAATGTCAATAGGTCCGTGGTTGTAATTCTTCGAATTTGTTTTCTGTAGAATAAAATCATATTGTTATATTACTCTATATGGTTATGATTGAACTTAACAGTGAACTGCAAACATATTCATACACATGTGCATACATGTAGAATACATATACATACATATGTACATGTAATTACATACATGAAGAAATTTATCTAAATACTTTAAAAAATAACGTCAATTAGCTGCGCCGGATAAAAAGTAAAATTTTATAATTGAAATTAATTTTAATTACTTAATTTGAAGAGCTCTTGCGAATCTATTATTGTAAATAATTTTTGTTTGTCTACTTGCATATGTATGTACATAGCTTGCTGTATTAATTGATACGTACATATGTATACATATATCTTCAACAGGGCTTAGTCGTAAATTTCTTTAAATAAATTCATATTTAGCATATTAAATATATGTATAAAAACAATAATACGATCTAATGTAAATACCAACAAGACTCTTTAACCACTGCTAAAATTGTTAAAATAGATGTAAGTGCAAAAATGTATAGTAATAGAACTAGCTCAAATGAGAACCACTAACGAATTGTGTGAACTGGTTGAGTTTATATAATATCGTGTTCACACATATAGTTGCAAAGCCGCAACTTACTTAAAGCTACAGGCCAATGTGCTGCATTAAATAATTTTCTATTAAATATATTATTAAGCCAAGCACTAAGATCGACAAAATAATTTTGCAAGCGGAAAACTTTTTATTTAAAAAAACCAAAATACCAAGAAACAGATTAGCTGAATTTTGTAAAGGCAAGAATTCAGATTGACGAAAAGTGTTTCTAGTCTCTGAGGGTATTTCTCCTCTATGCTGCTCGGATGATAAACATGCGAGATATTAGCAATAAGGTTAGAATTTTAACACATTCCCCTAAGGCACTGCTGATGCGAGCTGTAGCCGACAGGTGGCGCATTCGAGCTTTGGCCGCGAGATATAATGGCGCCAACTGCAGAAGAAATTACAAAAAAATGGAGAAGAAATGACAAAAAATAACATAATTAATTTTTTGACGGCGATCGAGCGTGTTTTAATGCGTATAAAATTTATCAATTATATTCAAGTATGACAGTATGAAGGTCGGGAGCTAATTTGAGAGGCGATTTATTTGAAGAAGTGTCGAAGTAGAGTATGATAATGTTTGTACAATTTTAAATTGCCTTTTAGTTTGAAGCACAAACGTTAAGGTGTCGGGTATCTCACAGTCGAGCTCAGTCGACTGTAGCTTTCTTACTTGTTTGTTTTGATTTTGATTTGATTTGGCGGAAAATTAAATTTAATTCAAACAAATGTTACCTAGTATTAAAAATGAAAGAGTTGAACTTTTTTTCTCTTTCAGGCTAAGTAACAATAAAGATTTAACGTTGTTCCGCCAGTCAGCCGCTCGACTGGAGACATAAGACTTGCAGAAACCACTGCAGCCCAGTGGAATCTTTTAGCCTGGAGACGCGGACTCTACCAACTTGGAGCCAGACGCATCAACCCTTCTCTTCTTAAGCAAGTCTCTTATGATCCCGAAGTCAAATCACCTGGCCCTGATCAAGGAGGAGTAACTGCAGGAGGTTCTTCCCTCGGCGGAGAAGGACAAGTTTGGGTATGCGCACCGACCCGACTCCTGTGCGGGCTCCGCCGCCTGTTCCGTTAGAAAAAGAGGCAAATTGGGAGAACTGAGAGAATCCGTTCGCACCACCGCCGACGCCACCAATAACCTTCTGTCCACAGGGCTCGGCTATCTGAAGCTGTCCGCTTTCAAGCTAAAGAAGGCCCAAGTAGGGTCCTTTTATGACTGGTGAGAAAGGGGGCGTCTGAGAAGAGAGGAGGCCGAGCGCCAACGCTCTGACGCTCGTAGCGTAGGAGAATGCGGTGGCCGCCAGTGCAGCAACTACGCCAGTTAGGATGGTCCTGAAGTGCAACAACCACTTCAATCAACAGATCGCTAAACGAAATATGTATTGAATTCTAATTAGTTTAACAACTTGGAGTTTTAACTTTCGCGGTCGATCACGCCATAAGAAAAACGCTTTCCTTCGGAGATCCTCTCTTATCTTCTGATATGGTCGGATATGGTTTTATTATCTGTTAAATAACTTGAAATTAGAATGACAAATTTCTTCTAAGGCTAATCTACGTACCAATCGTCTCGACCATCTGCACAAAAGTGATGGAAGGAAAATCGTTTCAAATTTAACGCTAAATAAGAAATGGCAAAAACTTCGTATCTTAATTTATAATAATAATGAACAAAAATAACATTGAGAAAATCATGAATTTGTTCCATATTTGTTCCACCAGCGGACAAATATTTTCATTTGTTCAAGAAACAGCTGGCTAGTGGTGGTAGTTGGGCAAAATCACACATCGATAGGAAGAAGAACACTGAAATAATCGATATTATCGAACACTATCGATACACGAAAATCAACTTTTTTTTTAATCATTTCTGTCGCCACTAGATTCCTATATCTTATAAGAAAGAGTATGAATGTACAGAGGGGACATCTCATACAAAAAAATACTGTTATTTAGCGGGTTCCAGCTAGAGCTGGAAAATGTTTCGATGTTTCTAAGAATAAAACATCAATGTATCGATAAATCGAAGTTTTTTAAGTGCAATTTGGAAAAACTTATTTCGCTCCATTTCATACATATTGTAACGTAGTTTCTCAGCCGGGGTAAAACTTCAGTTGTGCCAGGAAAACTATACAAGAAAATTCATATAGAAAGGGATGGAACTTGTAGCTAGGATTAAATTGCAGGGGTTTTCCGCTCATTGAATATATTTCTTTAAAGGTTTGGGTATTCATTCCCGCAAAAATATTTAATATCCGGAAATAAACTAGCTATAGGGGCGGGCAACACTATTGTTCGGCACTGCGCGGCTAGTTCGCCAGTGCTGCCCAGCAATGGGTGGGGTGAAACCAAGCTCAATATCGGGGACTCGCGCAGCTAGCTAGTTCGCCAGTGCTGCACAGCGGCTGGCAGGGATGCGCTCGCAGCTGAAACGGGTATGTGGGCAAACGGGCATGTGGCCAGGCTAGCAACTAGCGGGCGGCTGTCAGTGATGCGCTCGCAGCTGGGGGTGCGCTACGTAACTTGGGAGCTAGATACCGTAGCCCGCGCTACGATGACTGTACTACGAGGGGACGGTTCCGGTTGGGCGCGGAAGCTACACTACGGTCTTACGTTCCGGCTGGGCGCGGAAGCTAAAGGGAAGGGCTACTAATCCGGATGGGCGCGGAAGCTACATTACGGTCTTTAGTTCCGGCTGGGCGCGGAAGCTAAAGGGAAGGGTTACTAATCCGGATGGGCGCGGATTCTAAGTTACGGGATTTAATCCGGATGGTAGCGGATTCTAAGCTACGGGATTTAATCCGAATGGGCGCGGATTCTAAGGTACCGGATTTAATCTGGCTGGGCGCGGATCCAAAGCTACGACTACTACCTAGGGTACGGTAGTAATCATGCAGGAGGGGAAGAGGGGCGGCGGCTGCAGAGCACTCGAATGGGAGGGCCAACCGGGTGAACGGCAACTGCACAAAGAAGGAGAGGAGGAGGGAGAGTTATCGGCGGTAACCGTCGACGTGAATGGACACGCAGTTGGAAACTGCTAAAAATGGAGAGGGGCTGGGAGAGGATCGTTGCCAAGTACCGATTGTGTGAATGAAAGGGCCAAACACGCGGTTAGTAATGGCCGCGAGAGTGAGGCGGGGATGCGGGGTTACCAATAAGACCACGTGTTAGGGTTTTTAGTATTAGTGTTGGTTTTATCCGTTACGTATGCTTAGTTAGTGTCCCTACTGCTGCCCTTACACGGGGTGAAACTTACGTGAGTTTATGTTCTATGTAATTCACTGCCACGGCTCGACGCGTCGGTCTCGAGGCACGTGGGCTTTTCGCGGGTTGGGTTCTTACGGAGCTATGCAGAGATGCGTCTGAACGCGGCGGCGGTCACGAAGCGAAAGAGCGAGCTTCGGGTTGTAGCCGCGATCGGGAGCTCGGAACTCGATAATTTTTGAGCTAGTTCGCCACTATCGGACCCACTGTCGATGGCCACCTATCGCGGTGATCGATAGGGTCGCGCTTTCGATGGCTTTAGGGTCATTGACGGGGTTGGGTCTTAGCTTTAGTCTTATATCTAGAACTATTTATGAGTAATTAAATCAACTAGGGACTTCGTGTCTTAAACTAGTTTTAAATGTATTTATATATGTAGGAAATCAAGGTCGACTTCGTGTCAAAGGAAAACTTAACAAATGGAAAATAACATAATTCAAGGAAAAACTCATATAGTTTGTGCTCCCGTATCCAAAGGGCGTCACATCTCCTCCTTCCTTCGGGGGGGAGTAAATAATTTGGACGCTGCCGTTGGTCTTTATTGTGATCTGGTAGGATCCGTCACTCCGTTTGATACGGAACCGCTGGCGGATCCTGAGGGCAGCGGGCCACACCTCGAGCGGCACTCGGCCGTCCGGCGTAGTGCATTGCCATTCCTGAGGCAGGGTGCACCGCTCGTGGTAGCGGGGTGGGTCGACTGCGAGGGGCGGTGGTGCCACCTCCGACGGTCGCCCTAGTGCATCGTGGCGTGCCATCTCGTCCTGCCAGTCGAGAACCAACTCCTCTACCTCCGGTGGGACCGGTTGAAGTACGGCGTCTAGCGTGAGCGGCGAGATGCCCAAGTCGAACCCCTCGCAGTTTTGGGGTGTCGTGGGCGTCTGTGGGGTCGTGGTGCGTGCCGGTGGGCTGGGACGGGTGCGAGGATACGTCTGGCGGCGACGGAATCGTGGTCCTTCCTCGTCCTCGCTGTCACTTGATTCGAAGTCCCAGTGGCCTTGCCACTGGCGATGTCGGATGGGAACTCTTGGAACGGTGGGGGTGGGGCCACCACAGCGCTGGCGGTGGCTTCGTCTCCGAGTGCTTCTCCATCGGCGTGGCTCCCCTGCGTACGCTCGTCCGTGCTGGGAGGTACGCAGGTCGGCCCGGCCTGTGCGGCCTCGTGGTTGGCCTCGTAGGTGGCCTGGAACGTCGATGCTTCGTCGGGATTCTGCACTTCTGGGGCCGGTTGTCATCTGGGCCAGCCAGAGCTGGGCGTTCGGTAATGGGTCGGTCGTCTTTCATGGTGATGTGGTGTTGGGCGATGTTAGACATTCCCGTCAGTAAATAAATCAGTAAATAAAAGGCGTCACAATATTCATATATTATAAAATAAAATTAAAAAATTTTATAAATGTTTTTACAAAAACAAGTAAGAAAGCTACACTCGAGGGTGCTCGACTGTGAGATACCCGGTACCTAAACGTTTGCGCTTCACACTAAAAGGCAATTTAAAATTGTACATACATTATAATAGTCTACTTCGATACTTCTTAAAATAAATCGCCTTTCGAATTAACTCCCGACCTAAACAATTTAATGTCATACTTAAATATGACTGATACATTTTTGGGAACACAAAAAAAACCCGCTCGATCGGCGCCAAAAAATGAATTATGTTATTTTTTTGTCATTTCTTGCTCTTTTCTTTTGTCATTTTCTCGTTGGCGCCATTATATCGCACGGCCAAGGCTCGAATGCGCCACCTGTCAGCTGCAGCTTGCAACAGCAGTGCCTTAGGGCGGTGTGTTAAAATTCTAACCTTATTGCTAAAATCTCCCATGTTTATCATCTGATTTTACTGAAATTTTTAGGAAACGTCCATTTTATTTTATTTATTTTTTGTATCTATTAACTTTAACCCAAAAATAACGAGTATAGCTTATTTTAGGTTTTTTTTTATTTTTGAGGGCGGAAGTGGGCGTTGCCAAATTTTAAAACAAACCTGATCTGCGTGCAACAGATTCCAATGTTGTCACCAAATTTGGTAACTCTAGCTCTTATAGTCTCTGAGATCTGTTGTTTCTCACGGACTGACAGAAGGACAGACGGACATGGCATGACAAAAGTTACCCTGTCGCTCTCTCGCACTGCTTTGGAACAATTTTCGTCGGTCTGAGTACTAGGCTTTAGTGAGGAATCGATCCCCATTTACATTACTGAACAATAGAAAAACAAAAGCTATAAACAGAACAAGCAAACGTTCCCTCTTTCCCCTCGCCAACAAGCGTATGACAGGCAAAGTATTGAAGTTGTCTTCTCTATATGATACTACACTCTTTACTTATAAACAGTGAAAATGTAGCTTTTTGGCCATAAAGCGGAATAGCATAAAGCAACTGTAGTGGAACTAAGCCTAAGTAACACTATTCGGTAGCGTTGAGTTAAGGCATGTACTAAAACAAGAGAAAATAATAAGTTGTATAGAGTTACCATAAGGCACCAGGAAACACTTGGTATTTCGAGAACGGGTTGGCGAAATGATTAATACTACCAACGACGAAAATCACTTTCGGAATTCCGTAAGCAGAATTGTGATATATTTCGTTCGCGAGCAGGAGACCATAGAAAATAAAGAAAATGTAAGAAATATTTCCAGCTTAGCTTTGTAAACAAACTTTATAAATAAACTTAATTAAGTCAAGTTTATTCAAACGCATTTGATTGGATGTGGAGGTAGAGGAAAATAATATATGTATCCAATATAAGTATAAATAGAAATATAATTAAAATCTATTTTTTGTGTTAAATAATATAATGGGCTTCGCCTTCACGGCCTTTATCAATTTCACCTTATTCTTACCGAGCAGCGATTTTCCCTTCAATCTTCTAAAAAATGTAATAAAACGACCTGTTCTCAACTGTTGGCATCTCACTCTCTCTTACTGTTTCTTCACACAATTCAAAAATATAGATCCCGCCAAACACAATAATGCATTCAAAAGCCCAGTCCAGGCGTTTGGAAGAGCAGATAAAGATATAATAATTAAATTGGTAGAGGTGAATCCAATGATAATATTAATTCAATATTAATCATTTGCATAAATAAAGGCCTGGAAGGAATTAGGTCCCTCGATGTCATATTTGGTTATGACTTGATGACTGAGATGAAGGCGTCAGAGGCGACGGCCACCGCCCGCTGCTGCTTAGAGCAGTGTCTGGCTGGACAAATCCTTCATTGCCAAACTCGAGAAGGACATACAGAGGCCGCAGCTGCTGAGAGCAGTATCTGGTTGGACAAATCCTCTATTGCCAAGCTGGAAAAGAACATGTACAGCAATGGCCAGAACCGGGCGCAGGAGCAGTACCAACTCAAACCAAATGTATGCCAGCAAGGATATGGTGTACAATCAGAGTCTCGCATCCATCAAGAACAAAGTAACTTTGCATCATTTCACCAGTCCAACCATTTAGTAGTAGCAGGAGTAGCTGCGGCAACAGAATCACCAGCAGCAGCCGGTAGAGCAGCCCTTGTCCTGGTCGTCGATCCAGGAAAGAATGTTGGACAAGTAATAGGGAGAAAAAGCGGCTGTTGTGCATGGTCGAGAGAATCTGGGCGACGGCGTTGGTGGTCATTGTGCGCAAATAAGCTATTCCAAAACGAAACTACAAGTCTATGCGAATTGTCTTTCAAATATAAAATAAATAATTGTAAATATAAAACAGCTGATTTAAGATTGGTATGACCGCGTCATTTACCTCCGAAAAATGCGTTTTAAGAAGCGGTCATACTGGAAAATGATTAAATCTTTTTCGGGTTGCGAACTGTTTTTCTGTCTGCGTACTAGGCTTTAATTCAGAAATCGTAAAAAAAACATCTTGAAACCTATAGAAATCTGTTGAAGAATAAAACCTGTTCCGACTTATATATATCAACTTAAAGAATACTATCTGCAAAGTTTCATTCAGAAAGCTCAAAAACAGAGAGACTAGTTTGCATAAAAACGGACAGACGAACGGACAGACAGACGGACCTGAGTAGACCGTCTCATCTGGCGATGCTGATCAAGAATATATATAAATAATTCTCTAGTGTCGGATGTGACATTCGTAGGCATTCAAAGTAAAAAAACATGTGCCAAGAATATATTTTTATTTTGACAAAAAGCGAAACTTGTAGTCCGTAGGGAGGGTGAGGAGACGTCAGTGCCCTTGAGGCGCGATAACCCAAGTTAATAACCGTACGGCGGAGCCGGAGTTTCTATTACGAGCGATGTGTTCTTTATTAAATGTAAAACAGAACTGAAACTTAAAGTTAACATAAATGAACTTCATAGCGGCCACACCAATGGGCAGTGCTTGCCGGCTATGCTCGAGCATCCGGCCAGACGCTGTTTGGCAGTTTGGCCGGAGCGGGCTTTCGGACGATCGGTTATTGCCGTCGCCCGACTGAGTTAGTTAACTACTCCCCCCTCAGGAATAAGGCCGCCCTCGGCCGACCCTATTTGGGAAATCACTTCTACTATCTGGGCCGCAGATCTCCTGGTCTGGATGACTGGCCGATAAGTTCAACCGACGCAGATCAACGCGAAGCATATTGCTCCTGCAACTAGTACTATCTGATGTGAATGATAGTCGTTGATATCCTCCCTGAATCTCTTGATGTGTTCCAGATTACGCTCATTCAAGCGGTAAAGATATGGAAGACTGAGTATGTTGTGTTCCATAGTAATGTTCAAGGAGGGCGCGCTGTCTACTCCTGGGGCCCTTTTCTGGACCATATCACGGTTGACGTAACGGGTTTCATTAACCGTTGCACTCTCAGTAAAGGTGATGAGGTGCGTGCCTCGTATGTGGATGTAAGTGCCATTATCCACGCTCACACGTGCCGGACGATCGTTTACAATTATGATGTCTTCATCTACATAAGTAATGGGATGTAGATCGCTGTGTTGGATGTCACAATGCGCTATGCCCTCAGCATGGAGATCCTGGGCGTACGACCTTCTTACCGTCAGCTGGCAAAATGTAGCTCCAGGTGTTATCGAGCAACTGACCGTGTGGATTTCTCCATTACAATCTGCTATTATCTTGTCGTCCAGCCTGAACATCGTGTCATGATGCGACACGGGTAAAATGGTGATTTTAATACATGCCGATTTGATTTTAGGAAATTTAATAATAAAACGCAATATGTTAATGGACTGTAATATTTTCACGGACGCAACGGAAAATATGTCTTTGATGGGGGTATCTGTGGGCTCCTCCATCCACATACCTTCCAGGTCTGCATGATCTAGTATGCTAGGGCTAACGATATTGACTTTAGCAAGAGCTATTGCTAGTAATACATTTTGCAGCTCCATTGTAGGGTTGTTGGATTTAAAAAAAAAAAAAAAAAAAATCACACGATGATATTAAAAAATATCATTAAAAAATATCGATATATCAAGTATTTTTGATATTTTTTAATGTTCAGCTAAATTTGAATAAAGATTTCCTGTTTCTGTAAATTTGGGTCTTTTATAGGCCTAAGAATACATATGTATATTCAAAAAAACGCTATAATATTTGAATTCATCAACCATGAGCTGCAAATAAGAGACAGTTAAGACACAAAAGAATATTTTTTATTTAAAAAGTGAACTTAAAAAAACAAAGCCACTCCTATTTACGTTCTTTAATATAAAAAATAATAACAAAATTATTAAGGATATGGTATAGAGCACAGCCCATTGTGTTCAATTTTTTTTAATATAATGATACGATTAATTATTAATTCATGAAATACATTTGTACTTATTGCTTTTAATTATTAATTCGAAAACAAATCTGTTTTTAATGATTTAAAAAAAAACCCGTTCGGTTACATGCTGGTCTGTCATACGACTACGGGAGTCACTAACAACACACTTTATGGCAGAAGCCAACCGTTCCGATGAAACCGAACTACCGGGCGTAATCATGCAACTTAATGTCACCGTTGCTAGCATGGGCACACTTGATGTTCACAAATTGACTTTTCACTACCTCCGTCAAATTAGCGTCGGTGAGTTAGCGTCGAAATGGAACGGTGGGATATGGAACACGGAGGGAGTTTTTATTTTTGAATTATTTTGTAAGTAAAGCAATTAATCGAACAAACTAAAGTTCCTACTTGTTAAGAATTTAATTTACTATTGTTTTATGTTGGGTTTGGGCAGATTTGGCAACCGCAGGCACCTTAAATATCCATTGGAAAAATCGAGTCCCCACCTTTTTTTAAATTTCTCCCCCCACAGAGGTTGTACCGATATGCACGGTATACCAAATTTTGCGGCTTTTATTCAAGTATTAACTCACAAAATTTCATTGACCTCCTTCTGTCAGTTTTTTAGAAAATTACCCAACAGTGAGCCAACCTATAGGAATCCCCCATACAAAAACAGGCAGCAAAGATACAAAGAGGTTGTACATATATGCACGGTATATTGGCGTATGGGGGATCGAATAAAGAATATTTGGTGAAAATTTCATTTGCAACGCTCCGTCAGTTTTTGAGAAAATTGCATTACAGTGGGGGTTGGAAAACTGCTGTTAAGGAAGGCGCGAACAGCGGAGCTGGAACCGGTCGTGAACCAGCAGCTCCAAATCGAAACCAATTTAAATTGGTACCGCATTCAAAACATTGGCGGGAACTAGACAGATTAAGGCACTTAAATTAAATAAAGTTTAGCTATAATCATTGTCTTATAGGGAAACGCAGAGAAAATACTACTAAGTTGGGGAACCGATTACAATTAGAAATTATCATTATTTTACATTGCCGATTCGACAACTTAAAATAAATTCTTGCAACTCCCACAGAGGTTGTACCAACATGCACGGTACGACCAACGATAGGGAAAATTGTTGATGAATTTCGGTTTTATGTTTAATGAGCTCATTCCGTCAGTTTTTGAGAAATTCAAGAATTTCTGAAATCCGACGAAATCAATACACACTTGTTCCAATTGGTACTAGCGCCACGTGGTGGCTGCTCTTAATAAGAATTCGACGCTAATTTTTACAAAATTACACACAGATTTAAAAACCAGTGCGTAGCTCAGTTAGTTTTTGTCCAATTTAAGTGACTGATACCTTATTTTGTTGGAAATTTCATTGGTAATAAAATACAAAATTAAAAGTTAAAAAAATAATTTATTTTTAATATTTGAAACTTAAAAATAGGTACGTTACCTCAAAAATTTAACTATTTTATATAGGGTTTTTACTTTTTTCGCTTCCGTTGACCTTTTTTACAGCCTAAAGATGATAAGATTGCATAAACTTGGCTATTTCGTAATAAGATTAGCCTTCATTGTACTTGTTAAGGATTTTTTTTTTCGCTGAAATACGTTGATTTCTGTGTGCTTATGCTTAAATGCAGACAAAAGTAAAAATAACCTTAACAAATGTTTATTTTTCATAAACTTTTGGACGCCTTATGGTTATCAATTTCAAAAAAAAAAAAAAATGGCCAGATTAGGCTTAAAATGAGAAAAATTCAAATAAGTAAGGCAACTGTGTCAAGACTTTTGTTTCACGAAATACGTTCATTTTTTGTTTAAGTTTAAAAAGTTTTAAGGTCGTTAAAAAAATGAGTAATTTTCTATTAACGGAGCCCCTTCCAAAAAATTTAAAAAAATAACATAGATATGGGGTGCTTCAACTTACAATTGGGTATAAAAATTATGTTGGGGACGCTCTTAGTTTAGTCACAAGAAAATCTTTAGTTTTGCCTAATTCCCATACAAAATGTGTAGCAAACACACACACAGACAAATGATGAATACACCAAATTCAAGCGAAAAAAATTTCGCCTGCGGCACTACTTTAAGTAATCCCAAATTTTTTTTTTTTGAAGTGAAACTTCTTTAGGCGCGTTATGGATTTTCGGGGACGAAGTAAAACCGATTTGTGACCGTCACGAAAATGGGCGAGGTTTTGTCCCTCTCTCACCGCTGGCGAACGATCTTCCTCTCCTCTTCTATCCTCTCTCGCTCTCAGCGCGCTAGCACAAAGTTGAGAGCGTAAAAATCTAAAAATAGAATGCGCATGTGAGCACGTGTGTGTATGCGTACTTGAGCGAGAAGACGCTTTTTAAGCCGAAATCATTTCTGTGACAAAACAAATTCATTTACAGAAGTAGAAAAAAGGGTGAGAGGTGTGTGTGTCAAAAGAACTTCTGATTGAACAGGTTGCATACAGATATTAACAGGTTAAGGATGCATTAACTATTTTTGATTGGCACCATAATTCTTATCCATCTTTTTCGACCTGGAAATGAAAATATGTAATGTGTCTTCTTCTTTATCGGTTTGTTTACTTTTTAAAGTCAAGAGCTGTGCGCTGCAACAGAGTCGCAACAACATTTTGGTTTCCTACAGAATTTCAGTGTTAAAAATGAGTGGTGACGAGATAGAGGTGATGAACACATCAGTGTCACAAGAGGAAGTGTCCGTGTCCCCTGAGAATAACCAAAGAAGAGAAGAGTCAGATTCACACAGTGACACAAGGCAAATA
>VNJO01000468.1:0-16675 GCA_008042535.1 Drosophila tani
GATATAAAGGGATGAATTTACTACTAAAGAATAAAATTTCTCTCAAAAATTTTTCTGTAGAGAGTCTGATATATTACAACAGTGCGCCTAAAAGCACATCTAAGGCTCAACATTAAACACGGTCAGCACGATATAAAGGGATGAATTTACTACTAAAGAATAAAATTTCTCTCAAAAATTTTTCTGTAGAGAGTCTGATATATTACAACAGTGCGCCTAAAAGCACATCTAAGGCTCAACATTAAACACGGTCAGCACGATATAAAGGGATGAATTTACTACTAAAGAATAAAATTTCTCTCAAAAATTTTTCTGTAGAGAGTCTGATATATTACAACAGTGCGCCTAAAAGCACATCTAAGGCTCAACATTAAACACGGTCAGCACGATATAAAGGGATGAATTTACTACTAAAGAATAAAATTTCTCTCAAAAATTTTTCTGTAGAGAGTCTGATATATTACAACAGTGCGCCTAAAAGCACATCTAAGGCTCAACATTAAACACGGTCAGCACGATATAAAGGGATGAATTTACTACTAAAGAATAAAATTTCTCTCAAAAATTTTTCTGTAGAGAGTCTGATATATTACAACAGTGCGCCTAAAAGCACATCTAAGGCTCAACATTAAACACGGTCAGCACGATATAAAGGGATGAATTTACTACTAAAGAATAAAATTTCTCTCAAAAATTTTTCTGTAGAGAGTCTGATATATTACAACAGTGCGCCTAAAAGCACATCTAAGGCTCAACATTAAACACGGTCAGCACGATATAAAGGGATGAATTTACTACTAAAGAATAAAATTTCTCTCAAAAATTTTTCTGTAGAGAGTCTGATATATTACAACAGTGCGCCTAAAAGCACATCTAAGGCTCAACATTAAACACGGTCAGCACGATATAAAGGGATGAATTTACTACTAAAGAATAAAATTTCTCTCAAAAATTTTTCTGTAGAGAGTCTGATTATTTTTCTCCCGTATTAGTTAGTTTCCCGTATTATTTCTATCCACACGATAAAAGTCGACGACATGGGTGAAGAAACAGGTGGGTATACTTTACTAATTTGACTTTTTAGGTAATTCGTGACCTTAAAAATTTCCATTATGATCTAAACTTAAAATGCTTAAATTTGGGCAATTTTGTTAAACTAATATTATTTTCGAAGTAATACAATCCCGGAAAATAATAAAATTGTTTGTCAAAATGCTTATAGTATTTTTTGTATACTGTTGCAGAGGAGTAAACATTGGAAAGAGTTGGCCGGCAACAGCCAATCCATGCCAGAGGTGTTACAACCAGTTGGGAATTATTTGCGCACACGCGAGAGAAAAGAAAATGTTTGCTCCGCCAAGACAAACTTGCTAATTTTTTGCGTTTTTGAAAAGTAAAACGCCTCCTGGTACTTAAGTTTACAAATTGAGAATTTATAATCAGTTATTTAGTTAATTATAACAGTTTTTAAATTGGTAAAAATTTTAGAAAGGTTATCTAATTTTTTGCAAAAAATGGCCTAAAAATCTATAGGATAGGATATTTTTCCTTAAAATAAGCAAAAAGTCTATTATTTGGGTTTTTTAGGTAACCTATTATCTAAAAATCAATTTTTTCCATTTCTCCAATTTTTCTGGATTTACTAGGCGCCGACGTCTCCGCGGCAGATCCACTTCTGCCGGTGTATACTCCACAAAGTCGACCACCTCCGATTGGGCTACAGCAGCCGGCTGAGGAGTGGTGGGGTCCGCCGCAGCATGAACCCGATCCCAGCAGCCGGAACAGCCACATTTCGGTCTGCTATCGGAGTTGCTTCCACCGTGGCTAAAGTCTGAGGAGTAACCAGAGATGCAAATGGCATTTACTTTTTATTTTGCAAAGGCAAACTTACCCGTTTTCCAAAACGGAGGACTGAAGCTCAGTTTGTATGTGTTTGAAAATTAACAATCTGCTTATAGTTTTTTTATTATATTAAGTTACTTTTTATATATTTTTGTGTTTGAACCAGGAATTTGGCTGCTCCAGGGAAAACTCATCTATTAGCCTTGTTCCACTGCTCCATTCTCGAGAATGGTCCATTCTTTTACACGCTAAAATTTAGCAAACAAGTGAGTGCGAGCAAGGTCGGTACGCAGATGAGCTAAGAGAAATACTAAAATGAACATCGCGCTAGATATTTTAAATTGGCTGAGTCTTCGCAAGGGTGGCGCGAGAGAAGGACATTTCTGCGACCTTGCGAAATGGAGACAACAAAACCCTTTGGCGGGATTTTTCAGCGGGGAAAATTAATTTATTTGCAGTACATTTAAAGAAGATCCAATTATATGAAATCTTGACCATAAAATAAAAAAAAAAAAAAACACATTTTTAAAACAAAATGAAGTCTTCAAATATGTGATTTCATAGGGAAATAAGCAAATCAAACGAACTAATTACTTAAATTATGATTTCCAAAGCCGCGGGGTCCCAACGCCGCCGGCGAGGCAGGGCGACACGTGTGCAGGTGTTCTACGACCGCAAGGAGGAGAGATTAACCAGCCGCCAACTGGAAAAGGAGGTAGAGCAGCAGACGGAGGAGACCAGACACACAAAGATGACCTCCGTCCACACTTCGCAGCGGGATCTGGAGCAGTTCCTATCCATACTAAAAAAATACCGAAAATATCGATTATTAAGCGATTGTTTGTTATTGTTTTTGAAATTATGAATATTTAAAAAAAAAGATGAATGAAAACTAGATCCAGCGCAGCACTTCGTGGTCGCCACTGCATAATGCGATGCTCCTTAAGCCGTGGCAGAAAGAAAGAAAGAAATATTTATTTGTTTTTGATTTTATTTGCAATAGGTAATTATTACTTTTTATTTATACGTTAAGCTTCGTCTGTTAGCTCTTGCGTCCTTTTTTTATTTCTGGGTCTGCTAATACTCCTGCCGATACTTCGGCGTACAAGAGTTTTGGGAACACCGACACCAAATGGGCAAAAGCTGGACCATCTTTATAAAGAGCTTTTACAAAGTTCTTGATAAGACCCAATTTTATATGTAGAGGTGGCAGAATAATTCTGTTTCTAACTACTAATGGCTTCCATTTGATGTTGTCTTCACCAAAGACCAAGTTTTTTCTTTCTGGCCAAGTCTTCTTTTTATAATGAAGGGAATCTGCACGGCTGACCCAAAGACAAAGGAAGCAACAATACTTTGTATAACCTCCTTGCCACTTTAAGGCCTGCGCAAACTTTCCATTGAAAATGATTGTACTGAATAAGTTCAAGAAGTATTATACGTCTCTTTGGTATTTACAGCGTGTGCGATCGGAACATGATGGTTTGGAATTTTCATTGTGAAAAATAACAGCTTTTAAACTGTCTTTATTGCCATCTATAAACAGCCTCCAATCCTTTGGATTATGCTCTTGTTCAAACTCAGCAAACAATCCATCGATATCACTGCAATAGCAAATTTGATCTTTTTTGCTAAAATACTTTGCGTATGATTCATGTCGGCTTCTGTAGCATGTGAAAGTAACTCCCACCTTTAAAAATCCATGCTTCTTGACGCGAAAAGCGAGCATTTCCGACTTTTTCTTAGTGAGCTCTAGGTCTCGCACCCAATCGTTCAGTGTCTCTTGCGATAGCTTGATTACTTCAGATTCGCCATTGAAGGAGCCCGATGCTGTTGACTCGGAATAGGTATCTGACGAATCATTTTGGAATGTAATTTCGGAAACGTCACTGATCGCACTCTAGCATATTGACATTTTAAGTGTTTCCGAACCCCAGAAATCTTGGTTAAGCAAAAATAATAATCTGTTAAGTGACAAGACGGCTTCCTCCAACGCATCGGCTTGTAGAACTTCCATTTGCTTAGGATTAAACGGCAAGACTTACAAATGCTATTCGGTGTCCATGGCTCGTCAAAAGCGTATACCGCTTTTTTGATTCACTATCAAGGGGTCGAAAAGTACCTTTTTGTAAGAATTTTCCGCACATATAATAAAATATGTTTGGATCATTTAAACAGGTCAATTTTATTGATGTATCCATTGCAAATATTCAAAATCGAATAAACCAAAATAGCACATTGACAGAACATAAGATATAAGGAATCCCGCCGCCCTTGAAATAAAAAAACCGATTTCCCAATTTAATGAATAGGTTAAAATCTGGACCACATCTCAACTAAAATTCAGGAGTAATATCGATTTGAAGGGGCGCTCTTGTACAGAATACTCCTGCTATATTTTTTCTGCAGAAAAAAAAGTTGGTTTTTATACCACGTTTTATGGCCGTAAGGCCACATAACCCCTTAATAGTACCAAAGACCCAAATCAAATTAATATGATTACTTAATTTGTATCTTACTTCAACTTAATTTTGTAAATTTTTGTTTATTTAACAAAACGTAGCTTTTTTTTCATAGCTAAATCCGACTGTTCATCACATCTAGCAAAGTTAACAGACCATCTAAAGGCGTTGTCCAATACCGTACCTTTAATCTAGTAGATATCCGGCCAACATTTTTTTTAATTTCTCAATTTACTTAATTTTGAAAATTCACGATAAATCTATTTTTCAACGGATTTCTGGAGTTGTAGGCCTGTTTGACACTTTGGGCGATCTACTTTATAAAAAAAAAACGTTTTGATTTTCCAACGGATTTTTGTCGAGTTTTTAGGATGCAGCATGTTAACATTTGAGTTAACGGATTAAAATTTCCACTTTTTCAAGGTAATTTTTAATTAATTATATTTTATTTTTTCCTAAGGAAATGGAGAGCCCATAACAAAAAAAATTAAAGCCGGGGGAGGAGCAGAAGCCAGACGAGGAGGTTTTTGAATTACCGGAGAACCCAGTCCAATGGACGGAGGACCCAGAGGAGGGCCAGAAGAGCACCGAGCACCGAGAGGAAGACCTTGAGGAGGAATGGTCGGAGGAGCAGCAGCAGCGTGCGGTGGAGCAAGCGAGTTCGCATATGTATATAGTATACTACCGGCACCTTATGAACCGGGGTCAGTGCGAAGTCTGCTGGCGAACCAAGCAACCAGGGCACACCTGTCAAAGGCGGTTTACCTACCGGCTCTGCCTCGCTACTGCACTTCTGCTGCTGGCTAACTCCCACCGGGCAGTCACCGGAAAAACTGCGGACTACTTAATTACCAACACTTGTGGCGTACAAAAATGGCATAAAGTCTGTCAACGCAGCACTATAGACATTCTGGCAAATTCGTAAACCCCTATTTTTTGAAATTAATTGTTTTAAAAGTTTTAATTTGTTATAGTTGTTAGGTTATATTAGTTAAATAATTTAAATTAAAAATTCTGTTCCAAATTTGAATAATAAGAACGGATACACCCTGGGATACCCTGGGACAGAAAGCACAAATATGCTAAATGCAGTTCCCAAAGTGGCTGCTAGAGAGCGCTTAAAAAGGGTTCGAAACTCTGAGTGCGACGAGTTTCAAACCTGCACTGCTTCTTCAAACTCATCAAACTCATCTGCCACCAACGGTCACACTGGGAAGGTTTTGGCAAATGACGTCAATTGCCAAAAAAAAAAAGAGGTGGCAACGCCAATACCTGCTCGATAACAAATCGATAACGATAACGATTCCTATTTGAGAATTTTTAGGGGAAAAGCATAATTTTCATCTGGCCACACTGTCTCAGCTGTTTTTTCCTTGACTTTGTTTACTTTTCAAAGGTTTATTAACGTTTGCACAGAGTTAAACCATAAAAAATGGCCTCCGCTTCCAGTTCAAGTGCCCGACACCTGTTCGACGAGTCGAAGAAGCGACTGTGTGCCCGTGTGGGGGTAAATGTGAACAATTTGGGTGAGTTTTTATAGATTGTGACGAAGCCTTCCTTCGGGGGAGCACCATATTTCTCATTTTTAATGCTATACATTAAATAAATATGTGTTATTTCTAGGCTCTGTGGCCAGACAGGTTGTTAGGGGATCCAAAACTAACGAGGTGAGCTATTTTTACGACCAACATTCACGGAAGACCCTCTAAGATAAGTATTCTTTCGCAGATTATGCATCAAACCCTGAAAAACTTCACCCAAGTGGACGTGGTCTCCGATTACAGTCACCAGAATCTGCAGAAGATGACGCTGATTCTTCAGCACGTGGGCTACCAGTACGACGTGATGCAGGACAGCGTCAACCACCTGGACTACCTCAAGGAGCAGGTCACGGCCATGGAAAGATGATTGGAAGAGCAAAGGCCCAGGCACTAGCAGCACCCTCGCCCTCGTCCCCCAGTTTAGTTTGCCCAGCGTCCCCCATATAAACATATATCCATAAATCCCCGACGATAGCCCCGACAAGGTCAAGATCACCACATTGTTCGGAGGCCACCACAAGAGTTGGATGTGCCGATAAGATAAGCCGTGATATGGAGTTCCGCATAAAAGAGCTGGCCCGCGGGGGACTCCACCGCAGTTAGCTTCGGAATTCAACATGCTCAGCTTGGAATTGAGACTGGGAATCACTCTGTGGCTGGTCTGGGCGACGACAGCCCAGAACATCACGGATGACGGCAAGGATGGCCGCATTGTCGGAGGCTGGGAGACACGCATCACCTTCTTTCCGCACCAAGTGTCGCTGCAGCTGGGCACTCGCCACGCATGCGGCGGAACAATTTTATCGCCGACCGTCATCCTGACGGCTGCCCACTGCGTCCTGGAGTACTCGAAGCCGCATTACTATGTGATTCGCGCAGGATCCAGTGAGTGGGCCCAGGGCGGCAGTTACATACGCATCCGTCGCATCATTCCGCATCCCAAGTTCCATGATCCCTCGCGAATGAACAACGACATAGCTGTGGTGCAGCTGCAGCATCCGCTCGTCTACAGTCGCGACATCCAACCCATATCCCTGGCCACCAAGGAGGACAGGGTGCAGCCGAAGGCCCAACTCTTCGTCAGCGGCTGGGGCAGTCAGTCGATCGCACAGATGCAGCCGGAGAAGCGACTGCGCTACACGGTGGTCCAGCAGCAGGATCAGGAGCAGTGCGCCAGAAACTATTTTGGCGCTGGCACAGTCACCAGCACCATGTTCTGTGCGGGAACTCAGTTCGGAGGCAAGGACAGCTGCCAGGGAGATTCCGGCGGGCCAGTGGTCACCTCAGTCGATGGACGCATGAAGCTCTACGGGATTGTGTCGTGGGGCTTCGGTTGCGCCAACGCCCTCTACCCAGGAGTTTACACGAAAGTCTCCGAATACGGCGACTGGGTGGCTCAGACAGTGAAAGAGCTGGATTAGCTTAGTTTCCCCCACCAATTACTACGTCACTACTTAGATTAGTCCGGACTCCACGCTATGCCTAAGTTATTACCTGTGTAGTTCCTATAAGATAGTAATCCTAGGATCTAAGCTTTTTCTCCGCTGTAAATTGAATTTTCCTAGCGTTAATAACTCAAGTTCAAATGACTAATCCCTAACATAAAATGTTACTTATCGAAAAACAATTTGTTAATTCAGTTTTAATGCCAAATTACCTTGTTTATGAATGCAAAATGTAAAAAACAAGTTTTGGGATCGTTGCTGGCTGAGCCGAAGGTAGTCGCATATAAAATGCGCATCTCGGCGGGCCAAAGACCAGTTTTTGGCTCTCACGAACTGCGAATCGCGAGCTGTTGGCCAAGTCGCCGCCAGTTACCAATCGCAGCTCGACTCGAAAGGCAATATCACCCAGCGCAATGAAGCAGTTTATAGTTTTTGTAAGTGAGCCATAGCTATTGCCTCAGCACTACAGCCAACGTTACTCAACTCTGACTCTTCCTGTTTGCGGTTCAAGGTCGTTTGCTTGCTCGGCGCCGCCAGGGCGGATGTGTCCCATCTGGTCACCCCGGAGCCCAAGGTTCCGGCCAGCCCGTATGTGTTCAGCTACCAGGCTGGTCGTGCTCCGGGCCATGTGGATCGCCAACACACTGAGGTGTCCGATGGTTCCGGCGTCATTAGGGGCTCTTTCTCCTATGTGGATCCGAAGAACCAAGTGCGCACCGTTCAGTACGTGGCCGATGAGCACGGCTTCCACCCACAGCTGAGCCACAAACTGGAGGACAGTGCCGCCGTCAAAGCAGCCAAGCGCAGGCACTTCGAGGCTTACAACCGCATTGCGCAAGAGCATGCGAGTCAGACGCCCGGCCAAGCGGTGAGTATTTACCTGACAGGTGTGGCCGAAATAGTTTGTAATGATGCATTGTTTTCTGTGCACCCACAGTCACTGGCTGCCGCTCCCCATGCCAGCGCCGCTGTTGCACATGCCACCCAGAAGCATCTGAGCGCCTTCGAGCGGATCGCGGCGGAGCACGCGGCCATTGGCCGCCAGCAGGAGGCGCAGCGTCTGGCACTGGCCGCTCAGTCCGAGCAGGGAGAAGTGGACAATGGGCAGTACCATCCGTAGAAGATCTGACTTTGAATACATTGGATTAATATGCTTAAATTTTAAATAAACCGGAAGTTTCTAGAAAGATCTATCGTCGCATCCCAATCCATCTTAGATCATTGTTTTTTTAATTTTTCATGAACTTTTCAAAAATATCGGTCAGACTTTGGTAATAAGTTACCACTGAAAGCCAATTATAACAGGAATTGAATGTGAGTGTGCTCACTTTGTTTTATTCAATAACAAATCACTTAAAAAATTAAAATATATAATTAATAATTGTGAATGCTTTTGAATTATATTGCCGTGTATGCAGTAATTAAATTGTTTTATTTATTTAATTAGCTGCCACAACAGTTTAATGTGATTTGTTATAAAGAGCATAAGTTTAAGTCCCAGTGCGGCAATTATGTGTGCAAGGCAAACATCCTTCAAAAGCCCGCTTTCAGTTTTTGGGAATAATTATGGAATAACAGAATATGTCGTGATGGATGAGAGATTTCTGAACGTGGCTAGCTTTGTTGGAAGTCATACTTATGTTTCTTGCACTTTGTGGAATCCCGAAGCTATAGTTTCATTCGGGAAAGTTCACCTGGCTAATAAAACTGATTTAGACAAATAATAAATATTCGTGACGATAAGGCATAATTATTAATTAAATTTCTTCTCTGATGGAATCTATAATTAAAGGGTCATTGTACGTCCCCTCAATGAGTTGCGATATAAATGCTTATTGAAATATATTTAATTGCTTATAATTGGGTTTGCTATAAGCACGCTGATTTTCGGATTTAGCTTCATTACAGAAACTATGTTAGGCCGACTAGCTCTTTGCCTCTTCGTTAGTATTCTGAGCGACACAGTCCAGGTGAGTTGATATTATTATACAGATATTATTTTTTAAATTTATTTCAAGGCAGATTCCGTCGTCTTCGATCCCTGTGCATCCCAAAAAGAATTATCTGAAGCTGATACACTCATGGTCCTGAATAACTGGCCGGATCATCATAATGTGTCCCTTATTGATCGCAGTTACAAGTGCTTTATCACCTGCGTGCTGATGGACTTGAAGCTGATAAATGGAACTGGGCATGTGCAGATCGATGAGTACGTGAAATTGGGATTTCTGGACTGGAAATGGGTGGCTTCTGAATTGGCCCCGTGTCGTGCCAGATATCTGGATAAGGCCGATCTGTGTGAATTTGCTTTTGGACTTTTCAATTGCTTCCGAGAGAGGAAACTTGCGGCCGAGAAATATTAAAATGTGTAAATATCTGGCGCAAAATGTTTTTTGTTTTTAATGATTTTTTAATGATTCAAATTAAAGACGTGCTCAAACATTATTTTCACAACGAATAATTACACATCCAAGACCACAATGAATACAAAATCGGGAAGATTGAGTTTTTCGAATAAAAGTTCGAATACTTTGAGCTTTTTTCATCTCTCCGGTCATTGCCTTGATAAGCCATGTTGATTTACCCCATGACGAAACAAGCTCCGCTCAACCGATTTAGTTCTGTTCGAGGGACCAATTGCGAAGCACGCGCTCCATTCCGTTCCGTGATGGCTCGACTTCCGCTGGGCCTGCTGCTCCTGGCGAGTGCGATTTGTTTTGGCCAAGCCTACGAGGTACCTGAGGCCCGGGTGCGCGTGTTCCATCCCAAGGGATTCGAGGTTTCCATTCCGCATGAGGAGGGCATTTCGCTGTTCGCCTTTCACGGCAAGCTGAACGAGGAGTTCGACGGACTGGAGGCGGGGCGATGGGCACGGGACATACCGATAGCCAGGCGGGGGCAATGGACTTTCCGGGACCGCGAGACGAAGCTGGAGCTGGGCGATACTTTGTACTTCTGGACCTACGTGGTATATAATGGCCTGGGCTATCGCCAGGACGACGGGGCATATGTGGTGGACAGCTATGACAATCAATAGACTTGGTTCTAATAATAAATTCATTGTTTGGAGCAAAAAATCAATAAAGATCTTACCTTCGAGCTTTAAGCTCTTCTCTAGCCTTTTTTCTCGTTTGGCTCCCAGCTTATACATATGTATGTATGTATGTATATAGTCTCACGGCTCCTTATCAGCTGATTCTGTCGTCATATCATAATTACTCAAACTGAGAAAAGCAGTTGAGTAAGCAGGGGAACACCGACTTGGCCCTTATTAATTTATTGATACAATGTTTTAAATTAAATAAGCCTTATTAACACTGAGTCTGAGATTGAGACTGATGATAGTCTGAACACCTTGTTCTTTCTCAGGATCAGCCATTGCCAGAGAGTCTTTTTCGTTACTGCCGTTTTACCATGCATATTATTAATGGCCAGCATAATGTAATCGACTCAATTGATATTTAAATCAAAGGAATGAAAATGCTTTAATGCAAATTCATATTTCATGCACTCGCCGCTCATCGTCATCGTCCTTCGCCGGATTCCATTGTGGCCGTGACGTATTTAATTATTTTCGTTAGTAAAAACACTTTTATCCAATGCAAATTTATGCACTTTTAAACGTTGTAATTAATCATAAATAAAACGCAAGGCATTAATGGCCAAATGGAGCGCAGGGCCCTGCAATGCGATGGTCTGAAAATTGCGTAAAATAAAGCTCGCTCTCAAACCAACCGATATAATTTGCTTTATGCACTGGCCAGAATGCACGTAGTCGCCCATACAGCCGTGTTCGAGTAAGTAAAACTAAGGATTTTTAAAGGAAAATAAAAAACATTTTACAATTATCAGTGTCTTTTAATCAAATTATAAAGTTATTTCATCAGTATATATTTGATTAATAATGCTACAAAAATGATTGGTAGTATAGGTTGGGTACTTTATTTGATTCTATTTTAGAGGTAGATTAATGGACTTTCTTCACGACTAATTACTATTTTTGGAATGGTTTTAAGCAGCAAGGTCCACGAACCCAATACGCGAGTCACCAATTTTTTCTGCCCAGCCTATGTCGGCACACGGACAGTACAATGTTTACAGGCAAATTATAAATATAAAGCTGAATCTACACTTCTTAGCGATAAATAATATACAATATTTGTAATTTCAGGGAATGTTTATCTTATTTTTTCAATGGAAATTATCCTTTTATAATATCATATCTTCATTTATATCCTCTTGACCGCGAGTGCAAGTACGTACTTACAGTCAGCCGCACACAAACTCGCACACCGCACTCACACACGGCAGCGATGGGGCAAAAAGTTGCCAAGGATTCACAAGGCAAATTGATGAAGTTTAAGTTGCGGCAACTTCGCTACGTGATGTGTGCGTTACCAGACGGAGACGCACTGCCCACCGACCACGCCCTCTGCGTGCATACATGGCGTGTCGTCCGTTGTCCTGGCGCTCTTTGTGCCCGTTCGTTAACTTTTTCTCGCTCTGGCTCACGCTCTCGTCTCCTGCCTGTGCTGGTCCCCCGCTTCTGCGGTTCCTTTTTTGTGAGCAACAACAAAGCTATTGCAAATGCAATTACAACGCAACGAGCGCACATTTTTTGCACTCACTGTGCGCCGAGTTGAGAGTTTGGAGCCACGCTAAATTGGTCTGGCAAATGCTTTTCCAACAGGACCTCTTCGCCCCTCCCCTGCGCCACAGCCCTTGTGATTTTCAGTCTTCCCGAACATTGCCGAGCAGCCGTTAAACGCTTCATTGGCGCCTTTTTCTCGCCTTTGCAGCTCCCATTTGCACGTCAGACCGCCAGAAATTGCCGAAAAAAGAATAAAAAAATTCAGCCGAGTCTCGTTTGGGTTGCATTGATCGCAAACCCCCTTATTATAACCCTCTTCCCTTACACTTTTAAAGAATGGAGAATAATAGAGTGATCTAAAATGATCTGTAAAGTATTTAACTTAAATTATTGATAGCGCTAATTTCCAAGATAGTCATTAGGGAACCAATTTAAAAGTAATAGTTATAAAATAGTCGGTTAAGGTCGAGTGTTTCAACAACAGAATACTCAACCCTCAAAGCATTGTATACTATCAGGCAGTGGCAAAAAAAACCCTAAAAATTTTGTTATTTAAGTTGGGTGATTTTCCTGCAAAGTACAGAGTACTATAGGATAGGACACGATTTTCGCAATATATTTATATCCATAATGAATAAAGTTTACACATTAAGTTCAAGCGTTCTTAATTTCTAAAACCTATTGACTGTCGATTCTGATTAGGAATGTTCAATGAGCTCCTTGTAGTCCACACCATGCTTTGTGAGAAAAATAAGCTATAAGCGAATGAAAATCATTTTAATGCTATTAATTCATTCATTCAGATCCAGGTGCATTTATAGAAGAAGAAAAACGAATATCAAATGACCACGATGCTGAACAGTTTTGCATACGTCTCGAATTCCTTTGGTTTGTATCATCAAACATCCGCTCGGGTCATTCTTTTCCCATCGAAAGCCGTGAGAATGTGTCACTAGGAGATCCATTATCATAGCAAGGTGCTTCTAAGGAAGCCTGTTACACACGTTCCGACGCTTAATGCCCGACACGTTCCAAGCTTCGGGGCGTGCGCTGAGCTGTCTGTCCGCTTCGCTGGCTGCCAATGCGAATATTCGTACATATGCATGTATTTTTTACAGTGCTTGCTGGGGCATGGCGGTGTCATAAATATTCTTTGCCGCTGCTTTATTTCTTGCTCCGACAGCGACAACGATGATGACTACGGGAAAGCAGTTTATCAATAATGCAAAATATTCCGGCGCGGACCAAAAGGTGGGGCGCAGCTCCTAGAAACCGCTTTTGATTTCCGATCACTGACAGAAACCAATCAACTTTTAAGGTAAACAGACGGAAAATAAATTTGATGATCAAATAAATGTAGAAAAGTTTGTTTTATTTTTTTAGTTATCCAAAAGTCTCTGCATAAAATGCTGGACACCAATGTTAATTACAGGGAATTATAAAGAGAAAATTTTATAATTTCGAGTAAAACTTTTATCGGCCATTATATTAGCCTGTTTGAGGTCGATTTTTCACTCAGTGTGATTGTTGGCACTGCGACGCCCAGCGAAGCGGCATAAGCTGCTTGGGCTACATCTCTAAAGCTCCTCCTGGCCTTCGATGCCATTCCGATGCGGAGTAGTCCCCCGTGACAGCGGCAAGGAACAGTGCGAGCAGTAAGGATCTGCGGGAGCTGCAGGAGCGACTGGAGCTGGGGGAACTACATCGAGGAGCTGTCGAGCCAGCCGCTGCACTCTGTGTGCATGTTTGTCGATTTGACTACGATTGCGGAAACGTATACAGTTCGTTGATCATTATCCGGTTCGTGATGCCCTCGTTTGCCGGCGACGTGATGCAGCTTCCCCGGAGCTGAAATGGCGCTATTGAACTTATTACCCTGGGAGAGGGTATCTGGCTATCTGGGTATCCGGCCACGGGTATCTGGCGAATATGCATCGACAACTAAAACACATTTCACCGGGCTGCCGGCTGCCGGCTGCCTGGTTTATGTTTTGCATTAGCGCAATGGCCCGGCCTGGGCCGGCACTTTGTCAATTGGGGCAGTTGGGCATTAATTTCACTGGCTACTTATGGCGCATTAAATGGCAGCTTCAAATCTATGGGCTACTAATGGCCCGGGTGGTAATTGAATTTTTCACTCCCATTAATGCCATTAAGAAGAAAATAGTGAATTGCAATGAATATGGAGCTTGTGGGCGCATTTTTATTGAAACTCTATTTCGCTATATATATCGTAATTTGGGCTGTTTACTTGGACCAATAGAAATAACTTACTAATGGTTACAAATAGCTTATCCATTATAAATTGAGTTATTATTTGTAAGGTGTTAAATTACTCTTATAAAAATAAAGGCATGGAGGGTAGAAACTGGCCTATAGCCTGAAAGAACGACAAATCTTTACAACCTATTGCCAAATTAATGGGTGCGTTCACCCGACTTCTCGGCCTCGTCACTTATATTGGGTAGAAATCAAATAATATATACATATTTTCAGTAACACTTATGGAGAAAGAAAACTATATATCTAGGGGATATCTCGTAACTCATACACATATTTGGAAAAAATCAAATAATATATATTTTCAATGACTCAGGACAAACAATTTTGCAGTTTTAAATATGGCGTCCATATATGAAACATACCTTCATAGTTTTTAGGTAATTCTTGAGCTATTGTTTAATAATCTCAAGTTTCTTAATTTTGGGACTTCCTAACATTCTTGCTCGTATTGTACAGCTTTAGCAGCTTCGCCAGCAGTTTATTCCGAATAGATTGAAGATGTCCTGTAGTAACAAGTGGGCTTTTCAACACGGACTGGCTTTTATAATAGTCGCAACATTATCAGTTAATACACATTATTTTAACACCACAATCTCAACATATATTATAATTTTAAAATTAATAATTTATAACCTAATATTTATAATTAAATATTTATTATATAAATCCACAATCAAATAACTTTAAGGTGATAATTTCTGGCAATTTTTCCAGATCGGCTGGCATCTTGTAATTGTTTTCGGATAGTCCTTTTTGCCAAATATACAAAGTAGTGGTCAAGGGGAGTGCACTTCCATGAGTTTTCTGCTGTTTCTCTTGTAATGCATTAGTAATAAAATGATGAGACCTTTTCATTAATTTGGCAATGGCTTGTAAAGATTTGCCTTCTTTTTCATGCCTATGCCCAAAATTCGCGGTCAAATAAAGTCCCGGCTAAGAACATTTGGTTAACTATCATGTAAATGCAAGAGCTAATTTTGTTAGGGACCCGACTGCTTCTCAAATCTTTTCCAGCTCGGCAAATTTGATTTCCGATAGCAAAGTGAATAAGCATGAATAGCATTAGCTCTTCTTTGGGGACTCGGTGCCCAGAACGCGACTGGATAAGATGGCAGAGATGGTGTACAACAGCGATGGCCTGCTGGTGCTCGGCTCCAGTCTCCTGGTTTTCTCCGGCTACCGGGTTGTGCTGCAGACCAAGGATCCCAAGCTGCCGGTGGCAATTGTCAATATAGGCGATACGCGCGCCGATCATCTGGCGGACATCAAGAAATCCGCCCAGTGCGGCGATGTGATACCCAAGCTTTTCGACTTTCGTTCCACGAAAAGCTCTAGCTAATCCTGAGTTTCTGTTTTTGTTATAAAAGTGTGTGATGCTCCTCCAATAAATGGAATAAATAAATAATAAAATTAGCTGGAGCTAATTTTCATTTATCTTTATGCCTAAAATATTCATAATTTTAAAAGCATCATAAATTAGAGAAGGGTTAAAAGGGTTAGGGATGGAACTTTCAAAATATTTTTAATAATCGATATTTTTTTATCAATACAGCTATGTACCCAGATACGCGATCAGTGAGAGAGAGCGAGAGGTCAATAGTCAAATATAGGAAAAAATAATATTTTTCACTTACGAGAGCTGAGAGAAATTTGGTTGTTTTCAGTACGAGATACTGAGTTGTTGCGAAACATCGGGAGAAAAATAATATATCAGTCTCGCTACTGATACATTTAGGACAAATAATATTTTTTACTTACGGGAGCTGAGAGAAATTTGGTTGTTTCTAGTACGAAATACTGAGTTGTTGTGAGAAAAGGCTTGGTCTGTTGAAATAAGGATATGAATTGGAAGGAAAACGTTAAAAAGCCTAATTTTCTTTAATTTATTTACTATAACTATCAAACAAAAACACCTCTTAACGAGGTGAGATTAAAGTGACGATGGCACATTCAACTCCAAAAATTTCTGATACCAAATTTTGTGACGATTAATATTTATTTAAACAAAAATATTTAAAAAGTTTTTAATTAGAGTCAAAATCGGCACGCTGCCTATTTTGCCTTTTTAAATTTTTCAGCTAAGTGCCGATTTTGAAACTAATTAAAAACTTTTTAAATATTTTTGTTTAAATAAATATTAATCGTCACAAAATTTGGTATCAGAAATTCTGTAGAGCGCGGGAAATCTGGCTTTTTTAGCTGTTTTCCCGCCAAACTAGCGGGAAACCCAAAAAGTCGTAGAACAAAAGATTTTTAGCTCGAGCTGATTAATAAAACAAATGTGGTTCCAGGACTCTAAAACAAAAAATACCACAGACAAACAAACAGACAAACAAACAGACAAACAGACAAACAACAGGACAAACGTTTTCATTTCGGAAAGGCCGTTGAAATCTTGTTTATTGAATATCTTTTGAACGGAGTATCGGATCAGGATGATCGAGGTGTCATTCGACGCGTATTTAAAGCTAGATCACAACAACATTAAAAATTTTGGTATTTTTGCTCCAC
>VNJO01000470.1:0-41309 GCA_008042535.1 Drosophila tani
AGTTCCGCGACCAGGACATCACTGGCCTGGCCCAGCTGGCGGACGACAACCTGCCCTACACGATCCTCTCGTACGCCAACGGTCCCGGCTATAACTCCGCCTACAATCGCGCCGAGGGTCGGGCCCTGCTCAAGGAGAAGCTGACGGAGGACCCGGACTTCCAGTACCCCACGCTGGTTCCCCTGACCGCCGAGTCACATGGCGGCGATGATGTGCCCGTGTACGCCTCGGGTCCCTATGCCCAGTACTTCAGCGGCAACTACGAGCAGAGCAACATTCCGGCTCTGATGGGCCGTGCCGCCGGCATCGGTCCCTACGCCTAGGATCGGATTCCTTTCGAGCATATGTATTCATGTATCCACACTCCTGGTCGAAGGAGGAACCAATTAAAATGCATCGCAGCTAAATGAATTTTCCAAAGGGGTCAGGGGGCTGGGAGTGGGTGCAACGGGACAAATCGAATTCCATCTAATTGAACGCAAGCTGTGCAATTTCCTGCTGGAGCCGGAGCTGCTGCTCCTCGATAAATGCCACCTGGAGGCGAATTCAATTAACGGCCAATGCAAAACGTCCACTGACAACCTGCAGGCGGGCAGACAAGCACCCAGGCAGCCTCAATCAGTCAATCAGTGTTTGCGTCCATTCAATCAATCGCGGACTGCGGACCGCGGACAGGGGCGGGGGCTCAGGTGGCTCCTCAGGTAGCTCTGGTGGTGGCTGTTTGGTTACAAACCAAATGGAGCGACGTGCTCCATCATAAATCCAGGGGAATATGCTAGCATATGGCAGGAACCCATAGGGAGAAGCCGCAGCAGTGGCTAGTGGGTGGGCGGGTTTGTACGCCCAATGAAAGGATCTCTAACATAGATATGTGAGGACATATGAATGCCCTCAAGTTGCCAGCCACAGAGACCGAGTGCATTCAGAGTGGCATCTGTGGAAATCTGCGCAAACACTGCTCGAAAATAAGATAGAAATATTAAAGCTTTATACACTTACTTTATTCGAAAAAATATGACATTTTTTCGAATATCTTGGGAAGAAAATATACTTAAGGCTCTAACTCGCGAGTCATAAATTTTCTCTGCCCAGCCCCTGCCGACACACACATAGTAAGCACCAAATGTAAAAAACTATTGCGGACACTACTTATTGCCTTAATCAACCTTTTTTGTTAGGTTTAATAGTTACTTTTTAGGGTTAGCTATTTTGTATGCAATATTAAAAATAATGTTGATATTTTTTTTTGACTTAGCTATCCCTTTACTCTATTTCTTAGTCACACAAATTCAATTCTATGTCTATTAATGGATAAAAGAGCAAGCAAAATCAATAAAATAATAATCTAAGTAATAATAAACCGATAAAACTAAAGAGACTTTAGTAAAGACATAAAAAATATTATATTATATTATTAAATACATACAATATTATTAATAATATTTATTTAAAAAATGTATTTTAAAGATTTTATAAAAAAGTATCACTATTTTTCGCCAGTATTCAATTCAATTTTGACAATTATCATTTTAATGATGAATAAAAGTACTGAGAAACCTTATTAATAATATATTTCATTATTTTTAAAATACTTATGGCATTCTATCATCATATTATTATGATTTTTGTAACTTTCTTTACCTTTTAAAATCCATTATCAGTTATACTACACTCAAGTCTAACTTGAAATCCCTAATTATTAGTAATTTTATTAATTATTTTTAAGGGAAATATCACAAAATATTTAGTGATTACCTTGCTCTTAGTTATCTTGCTAAAAAAAGCATCTTGGTTGTGTTTATTAAATGAAAAATATTATAAATATGCTGCTTTCTTGTCCAATTTAAACCAAATTTAACACAAAGCCTTTCTTATTTTTATTTAAAAGAAAATAATATTTATAATTATTATTATAATATTAACAATAATTCTGATATTAAAAGGTAACAATATAAAAGTGACCTAAATTCATGCTTTCCCATATTTGTTTACTTCCCTTATCTAACTCTGTCATGAAGTCTTTCTTGATTTTCATTTCAATTTCAACCTGTCCATCCTCAAGTGGCTGCATTTATCGAAAAAAGGATTAAAGTCATTTGAAAATTTGCAATTTCGATTGAAGGAACGTCTGGCTGATTGAATTATGTTTTCCATTTACTGCCAACATGCTGTGATTGATGATTCCACTTGCATTCGGCAATCGGCAATTGGAATGGCCAAAGGGAATACTTTGGCAATGCTAACGGGCTGGAAGGAGTGTGCTCCATTTCCGATTTCACTTTGGCCTGCGCCAGATTTTTATTTTCGGCCAATTTCCGCTGCAATTTCTGCCTTAACGAGGGACTCGCTTTCAATTTTTGTGCAGTAAATGTGCAGCCAAGAGGCGACGCCAGGCGCTGGTCTAGTTTCGAGTGGACCGGGCTTAATCATAGGGTTTTGGTCGGTGCAGCGGGCAGAGCGCGAGGCAGCAGCTGTGAAAGCCTAGTCGGGAAACTGGGTCAATAATGAAGTAGCGGGGCGGCAGCGGTGGATGCAGTTTTGTGGGAAAAGAAATGCAGCTGCGGTCTGGTTCTGGTTCTTGGCTGCGTAAGGCCTTTTTTCCATGAATCTGTAGCCAAGTATCTAGGTATCTGTGTATCTGCAGGGCCACAGAACACCTCAAGAAAGAGGGGGCAGAAGCAGAAGCAGAAGCAGAGGAGGAAAAAAACTAATGGCAGCATACACAAAATGTGCTCCAACTAATGGTGCCTGCCGCTGACTCAGCTCAGCCGCAAAAAGCGGCCAAGAAGCCGAAGCTCGCCCGCAAAGATACAGAGATACAAAGATACACACAGACACACAGATACGCGGCCCCACGTGACGGTGTTGGAGCAGCAGCTGGAAGCTTTTTAACGAAACCGCGCTGCTCCGTCTCTCTCTCGCTCGGCAGCGCGCGCGCGCACTTCTAAGCGGATTCAAATGGCCATGTACGCGGAGCGAGGCAACAAAGCTGCAGCGCAGCGTCGCTTTTTGTATCTTTCGGATACCGATGGACTGGGACCGGGCCCCACCACACACACACACACACACACACTTACGCCTTACTGGGGGGCAGGGGGAACTTTTTGCGCAGCGCAGCGACGTCGACCGAGCGCTAAGTGTGCCACATTCTGTTTCCAAGCGCTCACACACAGATACGAAACCCACACACACGCACACACAAGCGCCGAAACCAACTCGTTGGGCAGTTTTTTCATTTTCTACATTAGCAAAAAATTATGACAACTTTTTAAGGTCAATTGAACACTATAATTTACAAGCTTCAACTTAAATATTCATAAGAACTAGGGATTGTCCTTATTATCTAAGTTTAATAAACCTATTAAAGGGAGTTATTGAAGCGAACCTTCTTAATTTTACCTAAATCTGTTAAAGCTTTAAGAAATATTATTAAAAAACACAGTTCAATGATTTTTCATTGTTTAAAAAGAAAGGGTCTGGTTAATAATTATCAGGGAGTGAAACAAAAATCAAAATTGTTTTGAAATTCCTTAAAAAGCTGTCTAAAAGTATGCAACGGTTACGATATAATATTTGTTAGTCTAGTTTTTGCCAAATTTTTAAGAGTTTTTAAACCCCTCTTTATATCTGTAGCACCACCCATTGTATGACCTTCAAAAATCCCCAAAATAACTTAGATCTAAGGAAATTATTTATTATTTAACAAATTAAATCTAGTATAACAATACTAAACCTAATGGATTTTTAATGAGTACTAGCTAGTGGGGCCTTCGACTCAAGATCTAAGGAAAGTAAAGGATAAAATCATGTAAAACACGTCCACTTTCAACTGTAGAGCTCATATTTATAAAATCTAGGAACTGACAAGTTCTTAACTAGACAGTACAATTTTATAGTATTTAATTTAAAAGAGGATATAAACATTCCCATTGGATCGCCGGAAGTCGATGAATTGAACTCGGCAACCACGCAGGAATCAAGAAAATGGATAAAATTATTTTGGGAAATGAGATACATATATTGTATTTTAAATATTTATTTACATTTCCCTGATAATATGTGAAAATTAAGTTCAGGTTATGAATCTTTTATTGTTATAAAATCTGCGTCTTCATCGATGGATCCACGCTTCATTTGGATATTTGCCAAGTTTTCAAACAAATTTTCAATAAAAAAATCGTAATTTCAAAAGCGATCTGCATGATTGTAATTTTCGGTCAGATAAACAAAAACCTGATGTTGGGGGACATAACTTCGTAAAACATTTTACCTCAATGATAAAGGTAAGCTGACATTGAGAAATCGGTACATTGAATATACAAATTTGTCCGAAATTTGTTTTGGAATAAGTTAACAAGTTGTTAACTTTCTCTGACACATTACTTGACACTGAAAACTCGTTGCACAAAATTTATCGGACCGATAAAATCGCTGTTAAGAAAATGTAGTTTCTTTGAGAGCTAACAATTACAGGGACTTGGACTCTCGGTTAAGTCTTTTTCGGCTCGTCGAAATGTTAGCTGATATTTCAATTCGTTATGATAAATTACAGGCGAAAGGAAAACTGATTTTCTTTTACGATAAGTTTATCTTGTCCTCCCTTTTCGGTCTGGGACTTTAGCAGTAATCTAAGAAATCGGATCTAAGATTCTTATTAATGTTCCAATAAGGCTAACGATCACTTTAAATTTAAAAGTTTAAATTCAAACTTGACAGTTTTTCGACTCGACAATTTTAACTCTACTTGGAAAAACAATCCATACATGTAATTTGTTATGTATTTAAGGCGTTTGTTTGATTTTTTGATTCAATTTCTCACCGCAAGATGGCAATTACATATATTGTTCCTGCCCTCTATAACTATTTAAGAGACCTTGGTCTTCCAGGTGACCTTGGCCACCAAGAAACTCTGAAACAATGCTGAAATTTCTTGCTGTGCACCATTTGGTTGCTTGCTTCTTTCCTTCATTCGTTTGTTTGTTTGTGTCATATCAGCCTTATGACAAATTCATGTGAATTGGCAACGAAAACATGAGGAGTAGGAGGCGGAGGCACTGGCACTGGTGGCACTGCGATGACTGCAGCATTTCAATTAATGCTGAATTCGTGTCACACAATAGATAGGCACACACACGCACAGGCAAACGTACATTCCATTTCATTTCAGTTCGGATCGGTTCGGTTCGCTTTTCCAAGCTGTAACCGCTCTCTCTCCTCCGCACACACTCGGCATTTATCGACGTTTGTGTTTACTTAACCCAAAACCATTCCAGGGGGCGACGCAGGCGGAGGCGAAGGCGGTGGGTTATGTAAGCCTGGGCGCGGAAATGGGGTACATATGTACACGGAGAGTACATGTTACTATATATATAGTACACACTCATGTGTGTGCTCCAATAAAATGAGCTTTTTTAAGTGTTAACCCACAGATACACACAGGCCACAGGCCACACTTGGCCAGAATAAAGTAAGAACTCGCGAGGTTTTTTAAAATTTTGCCATTTATACATTTAATATTTGTTTTGTATACATATTAATTTGTTTTATATATATATATATTGATCTCTTAATGCGTAATGTTACTTATTTCGATTGTAATGGATTATTATTTATATCAATGTAGATTTGTTGTGGTTTCTTTCTCTTTCTCTAGTCCCGCATCTTTCGTTAATGAATGTTGTTTTTTTCCTTGTCGATCGGTGAACATCATCTCATCATATACATAACTATCATCCTCTTTCTTCTTGGCCATCCTAGCAAACGGAATTAGTCTATAAATGAGTTCGGGGGTCTTTGTCTAGAAGAGGCTACAGCTCTCTCTTTGCTTTCTACAGATCGCTGGCAGATCAAAATACAAAATACATGTGACGCGTGCGTAAATACAAAGGGATGTTTCGTGTGCAGAGAGTGTAAATTATAGAGTGTCGGAGTGGTTATTGCCAATTGTAGGGTAATCATTCCCATCGATTTACACTTTACGTACTTGTATTTAGAAATACATACTTTATATATTTATATATAGATCTCTCTACGACTCTCCGCTCTCCGCTCTCTCTATAAATCTCTCTGGTACTAACATTTCTTTATCTTTACATGGGAGGATCGATCGACTTTAAGTTTAACAAGCTAAGAGATGTGTGTATGTGTTCAATGCAAAATTCCATTTTCAGTTAATAATCATCATCAGTTCCAGTTCCATCGTAATAAAAGTTAGGTAAGTATAAAAAACAAAGATTAATAAGAAGATCAAACGTAGGTAGTGGTTACAGTTGCTGCTGTTGCTCTGTTGCTGCTGCTTTTGTTTGTGCGGAAACATTTTAAAAGTAAACGTATATGCGAGAAGACTAACTGAGAGACTAAGATAAGGAGGAGGTAAGCAAGTGAGCAAGTGAGCAAGTGAGGAGGTTATTAGTGACTCTTCTGTTGCTGCTTCAGGTCTGGTTCTCCGCTTCTCCGCTTCCTTGCTTCTTCAACATGTTGTTTGTTGTGTTGCGTCTTCCTGTGGCTGTTGTTGTTGCATCTTCTCTTTGATCTAATTGCCGAATGTGTGTGTGTGTGTAGTAGCAACAACAATCTACATATTTACATCGCATTTGTTAGTTTTTGTCGCATTTTCTCATTGTACATATTTTGCAATTTTTTTGTAGAAAATTATTTTCCTTTTTCCTTTTTCGATTTTCTTTTTTTTTTTCTTTGTTTTCTTTTTTTTTTTTTTTTTTAGTTTTTCTCTTTAACTTATTTCGTTTTTCCTTTTTTTCATCGCTTGCTTTGATTTCTTTACACAGTTTTGCTCCGTTTGTTTATAATACAACTCAGTTAAAAGTTTATAACAGGCGCATTTAAAATGTTATCGTTTCTCTGTTCGTTTAAATACAAGCAGCAGTGGGCAGTGCCTGGCCTGCTGTTCTCCTGGTTCTGGTTCTCCTTGTGTTGTGTTGTTGCTGCTGATCTTTCACTGTATCCTTAATAAAAAACGCTTCACTAAAAACTAAACGCAGTAATTGTTAGTAGTAGTGTTTCGGGTGAGGGAGTGCGGGTCTGTCTGTGCTACTGCCTGCGTCTGGGCCGCGCACAGACCTCCAGGCAGAAGCGTCGGACGGTGGCGTTTTCTCAGTTGATGTTGGCCACCACCCCATCCTGGCCCTCGCCATCGACAACGACGGGCATGTTCAGCTGCTGGGTGACGTTCGATTTGGCCAGGCACGAGCGGGCCACCGATTCGAAGAGTCTACAAGAGATAAAACCAAGCACAAGGGGGTTAATATCAAGGCTTTCTGTTCCAGGAAAATGGACTTGGACTTGCTTAGTAAATAGTTGTGTTATATTCTCATAGATTCATGCTAAATAATAATTGTATAAAATGGGAGATTACAAACGAATATATATAGGAAAAGGTGAACATGCAAAAAAGAAAAAAGAGTGGGAGATGGTCGGGGGGACTGGTCAGTTTGCTTTGAACTCGTTTCTTGCTTTCTCTCTCTGGGCTACGTTGCACACTTGGTGATGCCGTTCAGAAAAGCCCGTTCAAAAACAATCAAACAATCACCAAAATATCTGTAAACAGAAGGCGAAAACACACAATGAAATGAGGAGAGGGGTTAGTGGGTAGGAAAAGGTGAACAAGCGGGTTTTAAAAGCTCTAACAAACTACTGCCAACTACAAATCTTCGATCTATGCCACTCACTTGGTTATCTCCGGCGCGCAGTGCACAAAGTCGTGATCCCAGAACTTGTAAATGGGATTCTTGATCAGCTCGATGAACGTGATGAGCAGACCCCAAGGATGCGGGCGATTGACGATCAAACGCTCGAGCAACACGCGCGTAATCTGCTCCTGGATGGCCTCCGAGTTGGCCTCGGCGAACAGATGCAGCACCGCGCAGCTAAAGTAGTGCGTGTGGCTGTTCGGATACCGCAGCTGGTTGGCGATGGCGTTCAGGAACAGATAGCGACCCTCCGTGTCCAGGTCGACGGCCAGGTTCTGGAAGATGTCCATGTGGGCGCTGTGTGCAATGTTCGAGGTGTTGGGCACAAAGTTCTTGTTTCTGCAAATTGTAATTAATCAATTAGCTAACATATTCCGAGGATTTTCGAAAGTTCTTATCGATATTATCGATATCTTATCGATATTAGTCCTAACGCATAGAATTAAGCTAGATTCTTAAGCAAAGAATATACGGTCACTTTGGTTTGGCAAAAAGAGCGATCGACACGTTTCGGATCGAGAAACAGTTAACATAAAAGCCATCCGCTGTTATTATTTTGAACTCACCTTATCAAGGCTATTGCCTGGGTGCCCACATACATGACCAGAGCATTCATTAAAGTCATGTTGTAGCGCGTTCCCGGCTCGCTGGTCACCTGCAGGTGGCCACGCAACTCGGATAAGAAGGTAACGGGCGCCCGGGCCTTGAGGTACGAGTCCAGATCCTTCTTGAAGTTCGGCGGCTGGATGTTCATGATGTAGCTGCTGAGCACCTTGGGCGCGTTGCTGCTGTCCGACAGCATATCGACCTTCAGGTTGGGCGTGAAGGGATCGGGCAGGCGCATGTTGCGCGGGAACGCCGACAGGATGATGTTGCGCATCTGGACGCAGTTGGGCGGTATGGTGTCGCAGAAGCCAAAGTGGTAGTCGCACAGGAACTCGGGGAAGTCGTGCAGCAGGACGAGCAGCACCCGCAGCGTGCCCTTGTACAGCAGCTGCACGGGCTTGCCCAGCTCGGTGTTGCGCAGGAAGGGTGCCAGATACTTGAAGAGATCCTGCAGCAGCTGCGCGTACAGCGGCCAGCCCTTCTGGCCCGGTATCTGGACGAGAATGCGGCCCAGGAAGACGCGGTGCGAGATAAGCTCCAGCCAGGCAAAGCAGAAGCCGGGCGCCACGCTGGGATTGAGCAGGTGATAGGTGTAGGCGAAGGCCGACACAATGCTGTGCATCAGGGTCTCGAGGATCACGTCCGCCGAGCAGAGCTCCATGAAAAGCATCATGAAGAAGCGGTGGTAGCCCACCTGCTGGAAGCTCACGCCGCGCATCTCGTGGTCCTTGAGCAGTGTGCCCAGCACAATGCCCAGCACCTTGTTCAGCAGGTTGATCTTGGTCGTCGGGTTCCCGGCCTCCCCGGAGTGACGCACCAGCATGGCGATGAGGTGCACAAAGGCATCGATCCATTGGAATATCTTGTTCTTGGCCTGGTTGATGGGCAGGGCTGGCTCCGCGAACATGCGGTACACCACATCCGTGCAGATGTGCGTGGCCTGGCGGAAGAAGCGGGTGATCAGGTCGTCCGTCTTCAGAATGCCGTACGTGTTCATCTTCTGCACAAAGGCACCAAAGTTGCGGGCATCGCGCGTGGACTGCTGGTTCTGCTGGGTGTACAGGGCCACCCAGTCCTTGAGCAGGAACTCGGTCTTCTCCTGCAAGCCTGGCGGATCATCCGTGTCGCATGACTGGAAAAGGGGAGATAGGAGGGTTTGCATAAGGATTGTAAGCACCTCATGTTGTATTACACAGTCACATTAGTGACCAGTTGGTATAATGTCATCGATAATAGTCCTAACGCATAGAATTAGGCTAGATTTTTAAGAAAAGTATATACGGTCACTTTGGTTTGGCAAAAAGAGCGATCGACACGTTTCGGATCGAGAAAAAGAAAAAGTTATAAAAATAAAAGCCATTCACCGTTATTATTTTTAACTAAAAGCCTGGAAGTTTACAGGATTAATGATTCTACCCATAGCATTGCCTTCTTTTTTGCTGAGTTTCCGACTGATTGAAGTTATCATTGAAAGGAGAGCGATCGACACGTTTCGGATGGAGAAAAAGAAAAAGTTATAAAAATAAAAGCCATCCGCCGCTATTATTTTGAACTAAAAGACTGGCAGTTTACAAGATTAATGATTCTACTCATAGCATTGCATCTTTGTTTGCTCAGTTTCCGACTCTTGAAGTTCTCATTGAAAGGAGAGCCAAAACCAAGAGACAAAAAGCAAGCAAAGGATGCTTTAAGTGTGGCCAAGTGACTTTAACTGGCTAAAATTTTTAGGAAAACAATATACGGTCACTTTGGTTTGGCAGAAAGAGCGATCGACACGTTTCGGATCGAGAAAAAGAAAAAGTTATACAAATAAAGGCCCTCCGCCGTTATTATTTTGAACTAAAAGCCTGGGAGTTCAGAGGATTAATGATTCTACTCTTAGCATTACATCTTACTTTATGACTCTGGAAGTTCTCATTAAAAGAAGAGCCAGAAAGCAAGCAAAGGATGCTTTAAGTGTGGCCAAGTGACTTTAACTGGCTAAAATCTCGACTCTTACCCTCACGTGATGCATGCCGGAGTGAATGTAGTGCGAGGCTCCGGCCAGGTAACGCTCGCTGGCGTTGAACGGACTGATGTCGCTGCTGGAGTTGAAGTTTCCGCTCCACTGCGCCTCAATGGCATTCACAATGCACTCCGGGTAGCGATGACGGTGCTGGGTAAGCCGTCCCAGCAGCTCCACGGTGGCCATGAACTCGTTGTCCGACACAATGTTGATAGCCCGATCCTCCATGATCAGGCGCTCCAGCAGGGCGATGCCGAAGGAGATGGCCACGTAGTTGTTGCCATTGTCCATGCAATCCCTCAGCATCACATCAAACTGATTGAGGTTGACGAAGTGCGAGGTGATGAGGGCGCGGGCCGCCTCCACGTTGTAGCGGATCTCCTCGCGGATGTCGAAGAAGCACTTGGTCACCGCCCGCTCCGTGTTGGGGGCACCAAAGCTGTTGTGCAGCAGGCTGAGGATGCGAAGGTGGATGTTCTGGTACAGCTTCATCTGCTCCATGTGCTCGGGCACAGTGATCAGTCCCTCGGTCAGGCCCTCGACGGCCCGGGTCAGCAGATTAAAGGCAGAGTCCTGGTCCCGCTGCCGGCGAGTGGACATCAGGGCGTTGAGGAGCATGTGCATCTTGCTGGCCTGCACCTGCAGCTGCGGCACCCCAATGGCCGTGTTCATGAAGGCCTCCATTTTGCTGGCCACCTCGGCGTACACCATGCTGCTCTCGTCGTTGGCAAACACATTGGGCTGCGCCAGATCCTGGGGCTTCGGCACAAACAGGGCAATGTCCCGCTCGCTCATCTGCTGGAATCCCGGAATGCTGCGCGCAAACTCAGAGTACACGGCGAACAGCGTGGCCGGAGCGGCGCCCACCTTGATGCGCACTGCCTCTGGCAGACGATCCTGCTGGTAGCTCAGGATCTGGGCGTCCACAAAGCGGCTGCCCTCCTCGCGAGCGATCTTGCGCGTCTCGAAATCGGTGCTCAGACGTCGGTCAATCTCGGCGGCCGCCTTCTCGGCCGATGTCTTCTGGATGAAGGCGCACACCAGCTCCACATTCTCGCTGGCCAGCGTCAGGGCCGCGGCCTGGATCTCCGTTAGGCTGGGCATGCCAGTCAAAGCCGAGAACAGAGCCTTGTGCAGGTTCTGGCTGATGGCGCGCGCGATCTCGTCCTTGCCGGTGATCATGGCCATGCCGGCGGCCAGGTTACGCACCATCTGGTGGGCGGCGGTGCGCATGCGGTTCTCGTCGGCGTCCAGGGCAAAGTCCTTGCGGATTATCTGCTCGGTGGTGGCGCAGGCGATGCGAATGCTCCGGTCCACGATGGGCTGCAGCCAGTCGGTGATCGTGCGCTCGACGGCATTGATCACGATATGCTTGATCCCTGGATTGGCGTGCAGGAACGGGATGTTGGGGGGCAGCACCAGCTGCTGGGCAATCAGCTGGAAGTTGCTGACATTCACGTCCACGTACGCGTAGCGCGGCTCGGGCGGCGGCAGCACCACCTGGCTGGGATCGGTCGGGAGATTGGGCGAGGCCACAGATCCGGGTGTGCTATTGGCACCACTCCCACCGGCTCCCATCATCATGGCGGCCGCTGTCTGGGCATCCACATCGGAGGGAGGAGCCGGTGGCGGTGCCTGCTGCTGTTGCTGCGGCTGTGGTTGCTGCTGCTGCTGCTGCGGCGGCGGCTGTGCTGGCGATTGTTGCTGTTCGCGTGGCAAAGACGGCGGCGGTGCACTGATCTCCTGCTGCTTGGGCTTTGGCTGCGACATCTGCTGCTCGATGAGCAGGGCTCGCGTGGGATCCTTAAGGTAGATCACGGGTCGTAGCTTGGCCAGCTCCAGGTTGAGCGTCTTGCAGAGCACCTCGATCTCGAACTTGAGGTTCAGCTTGAGGTCCGGCTCCTGGTGGAGCTCGCCCAGCACGTACATGATGCCCATGGTCCAGGGGTTGGGCGAGCGGAAGATCTTTGACTTGGCCGACGACTCCAGGATCTTGGCCACGAAGGGCACCACAAAGAGCAGCTCCTGCTGGCCCTTGTGATAGGCCTCGGCAAGCAACGACTTCAGATCGAGATCCAACAGCAGGATGGGGCGATTGCGACCCAGGGTCATCATGCCCAGCCAGTGCCCGAGGTTCTTGAGCAGGCTGCGGTCGGAGAAGTTGATCACGCCCTTGTCAGAGCGCAGGAGGACCTTGATGTTGCGCAGCGTCTCCTTGGTCACGAACCGATTGATCTCGCCGTTCTTGAGGGCCTCCAGGAAGTTGTAGTAGAGCGTGTGGAAGTTGAACTCCATGGAGGCGCGCTTGAGGACCAAATATTGAGCCAACCACGGCCAGTACTCCTTGGTCATGATCTCCTTGATCTCGTCGCACTTCTGTGGGATGTTCAGCTGGCTGAGGTTATTGAAGATGAAGGCGGTCTTGTCCTGCACAGGTTCGGGAGGTATCGTGACCTTCTCCTCCTGGTTGGCCACCAGCAGGGTGTCGATGTTGGTGGCATTGGCAATGGACTTCATACGCGTGGCATGGGACACGGCCACACTCGATTTGGGTCCCGTTCCGGCAGTGGCAGCTTGCATGTTTCCTGAATTATATATAGATAATGATTATAAGATAATGTTGGAGCACAGAAAACCATGAATAATCCTCACCTTGCATGGAATTGGCCCTGTACAGCGGCTCCGTTATCGGCCCTGTGGATATCACCGGGGGAATTGTGTTGCTGAGGCCAATCAGCTTCTGCGGCGGCGGCTCCTGGCCGTGCATCCCGTACTCCACGTAGTGGATGAGGTGCGGCGGAAAGTCCGAGAAGTGGGGAATGGAACGGATGTGCTCGCAGTACTTGTTGTAGGTGTGCAGGCGCGTCCTAAACCTATCCAGTGCCGTCACACCAAAGTAGTACAGCTTGGAGCCCTCGGGCTTGCGTAGAGCATCCAGGACACAGCGCAGCGAGAGTCCCAGGGCCACGAAAGTGGGCACCAGGTTGCGGTCAATGATCCCTCCGAATAACTGGGCTGTGATCTGCAGCTCCTTCTCCGGATACTGGCAGAAGAAGCGGTACTCCTCGAACAGGTTGCGCAGCATGCACAGGAAGACCTCCTGCTCGCGTCGGTTGCTGGACTCCTTGAAGCGCTGCAGGATGTCCAGCACCTCGTCGATAGAGAGCGTGGGATTGGGCTGGTGGTTGTAGATGCGCTGGAAGTACGAGTTCACCTCGTCCTCCACCTCCTTGGACACGGGTATCTGCAGGTCGGCCATCACCGGGTTGTTGGGATTCGGGGCCGTCGGCGTGGGCGTGGGCGTAGGCTGTTGTGGCCCTCCGGGCAGCATGCGCCCCAGATTGCCCACATTGGGTGGTGGGGGCGCTTGCGGCATCTGCATCGGGTTCAGGGGATAGGGACTGGCACCGGGAGTCATCAGGCGCGAGGGAGAGGCTGCAGGGGATACGTATTAATTTATAATCTATGGGGTATATCCCTCCAGGACTTGGACTCACTCAGCATGTTGCCAAAGTTAAAGGCTCCGTTGGGGGCGCTCAGGTTGAGCCCCGCCAGGTTGTTGGACATATTCGTGAGGGGATCCATGCCGGGTCCGAACATCTGGGCATTGAGGTTGCCCGAGAAGGGTTGCTGGGGTGGCGGCGGCACTATGCCGCCGGGCAGGTCCATGCCACGATGGCCGCGCAAGATGTTGGGCGGCGGCGGGGGGACCAGACCCGGTTGCTGCTGCTGCTGCTGCTGCTGTTGCTGCTGCTGCTGTTGGACACGCGCCTTGTTGGCCATGATGGCCACGTTGGCGGTCATCTGCATGATCATCTCGCCCATCTCCGGCTGCATGCAGCTGTTGACGCACGTGTGCAGGCAGTTGATCATCGTTGTGACCGTCTCGGGCAAGAGCTGGGTCTGCTTGGGGGGCAGCTGGTCCTCGGGCATCTTGGCATTCACCACCTGGGGGCAGCGACGCAGCAGCACCTTGATCATGGCCTGCATGAAGGGCTCGCCGTGGTCGCGTATCTTGTCGGTCAGCCACTTCTCCAGCTTCAGGTACTCACGCCGGGAGGCCAGGCAGGCCAGGTCGATGATGAACAGGAAGGAGCGGGCGTTCAGCAGGGAGGACAGTGCCTTCAGGTCCTGGGCAAGGTCCAGGATCCGCGACAGCTTCACCTGATCGAACTCACTGCCGCGCAGATACCACTCGGACATGGCGTTCATGATGTTGGGCCGCAGCTGGAAGTTGGTCGAGCTCCAGGCGCTGGCGAGGATCACGTTCGAGTTGGGATGGTTGCCGAGGAACGTGGGTATCAGTTGGTTAAACAGATCCTGGCGGAGCGGCGTCAGCGGCGGACTGATGTGCAGCAGGGCCAAAAAGAGCACATCGGGACAGTTCTGGGCGGGGAACTTGAGGAGCTCGTGCACCTGCGTGTAGTAACCCTTGTCCGCTATGGAGAGCAGCACCTCCACCAGGTGCAGGGACTTCCAGGCCGAGATCTCCTTATTGTCGGCATCGGGGGCCGTCTTAAGCACATCCAACGCCGGCTGACTGAACACAAAGTCGGCGAAGGAGAAGAGATCCGGGTTCTTTAGCATGGTCGCAATCAGCGACAGCTGACCCTCCGTGTTGGCCCAGTGGCGGTAAATGCATTCTGGATGTGGGAATAGGCTGGAGCCGGTGGCCAGTCGCAGGATGGTCAGCAGCAGGTCCAAGCCAATGCGATCCTTTAGCACAAACTCGGGGTGATCAAGTTCTGGAATGAAAGGGGAATGAAAGCAGGTTAGAAAGGGGCTCCGGCTCCCTTGGGGCTCCCTCTCTCTCTCAGTGACTTACCCATGCACACGTCCTTCCAGTTGAGCTGGGGCACCACCTCCTTGAGGGCCTGCACAAAGACATCTGGCTTCCAGGTCTGTGTGGCCTCCGTCGTCTCCTTCTTGTCCTTCTTATCGCTGGACGCTGGATTTCCCTCGCCGCCATCGTTGTTGTTGCTGTTGCTGCCGCCGCTGGAGCTCTGCTGCTGCTGCTGCTGCGAAGTACTTTGTGCCTGCTGCGATGAGCCGCCGCTGCTGTTGCTGCCAGAACCCTGTCCTTGTGCCTGTCCCTGTCCGGGCCAGAAGTTGGCTGGCGTCGGTAGGTTCACATTACAATCGAGCAGCGACGAGTGCCGGCGGCACATGAGACCCACGATCTTGGCGACATCTTTGGACTGGAGCTGGAGCTCGGCACGCTCGCGTTCGCGGGAACACAAATGATTCTTGCACTCTTCAACGCTCGATGTAAATTCATAACCGATTTCAAGGACTAGATTGATCCAGGATGTGTCCATAATATTATTTTTGCCCTGCAAACATTGGAGATTGAATTGGATTTGGATTAGGGATCGAATTCCTAGCCTTACGCTTACCTGGTTGGTGAATATTATCTCGCTTAAATGGTCATAGATATCCTCAATTCCCACCTCGTTCAGAGCATCTGCCTCGGAACTGGAGCTGTTGCTGCTGCTGCTGCTTCTGCTGGCCGTTGCTTCGGCCTCTGCATCCGTTTCGCTGGCACCTGCTGCTCCCGCAATGGTCGCCGACGTCGCCGTGGTCGAGCCGGAGCCGTAAAGGAACGGCGCTAGAACCAACGGCACCGCCTGGCGCGGAAACTCCTCGCGTAGCTTGACCAAAAACTGCGCCTCCAGCTGGGGCTTCACGTACTCCTTGAGGCAGCACAGCAAATATTGCAGCAGGTCAAACGAGATCTCCTGCAGACCACTGCTGGCCGGGCTGCTGTTGCCTTTACCCAAATACGAATCGATCAACTCGACGAGGGACACCTTTAGGTTGTTTCTCGCCGACTGCCTAAGCTCGGGATAGGAGGAATGGGTCACGGCCAACGCAAAGATGCACTCGCACAGCTTGTTGATGCCGGTCAGTCGGGACACGTGGCTAACGAGATCGGTTACCGCAGCAGGCTTTAGTGACTGCTCAAAGGAAGAAAGAAGCAATCGTGTTACCAAAATATTTGGGTAGGGAGCACGCAGCTAGCGGGTCACTCACCTTCTGGTTGCTGGCAAAGTACTGGTCAAAGGCAAAGCAGATGTTGGACACAAACGAGGGATTCTGCAGCTGACGCTGCAGCTGGGTGCCCAGGAGCTTTGCCTGCAGCTGAACGGTGACCGACGGCGCGGGATCGCTGAGATTGATCACGGAGAACAGGTGACGCAGGCTGCTGCGATCCGCTTCCAGGCCGTTCTCTTTGGCGAACTGCAAAAGGGCCAAGAATGAAGATGTTACATTGTGCATTGCTGTACTGGCTTTGGCGACCAGTAGACGCGCTCTGGCCGCTACTGCCCGCGATGTGGAACACATAACGGTGGGTGCGTGGGGGGCGCGCGGATGATGATTGGTTCGAATATGCGGTGATCGATTGATTTTTTATTGGATTTTCATTGCAAACTTGGAAATTTAGACAGATTGCGTGTGTCAGCTCTGACAGCCCCACTGCCGCCTGCCCCACTTTGAAGTTTGTTTTCCCCTTTTTATTTGGTGACTCGAATTCGGAATCGGAATCGGATTCAGATCCGGAGCTCGGAGCTCGGAGTTCGGAGTTCGGAGTCCGGACTCAAGGCTCGCGCTCTCGTCGTCGAGGTAGCGGTGTATACGCAGAAGCGAGACAACAGCTGTGACCCCGCCGTCGTCGTCGCAGCTGCTCCACAACAAATTACACACAAAAGTGCTCGCTCGCTCCCTCTCCCTCACACTCGCTGGCAAAACGCTTTACATGGGAGAGGAGAGCCGAGCCGAGCAGAGCCGAGAAGATGACGGTGCGAGAAAGGAAGGGGGTCAAGCTGAAGGAGTGCGACGACGACGGAGGGCATATTGCAAATCCAGCGAAAAGAAAGCGGCCGCAATTATTATTCCCACTATCTGCGGCGCTTTAAACTTACGAAATTCGATTCGATGTAGGGGCAGTTGGCTTTGCAGTGGAGAGAAGAAGTTAGTTTTGTAGGGTCGAAACCCTATTCGCTTGGCTTGGCCTGGCCACTTCTCGCTGCCTTGGCTTTTTGCAGCTCGCTTTCGCACAATTTCACTGCGAATTAAACACTGCGGCACAAGCCAGATTCACGTGCGGGGCTTTTCGCACCCAATTGGCCTAATTCGATACATTTTAAATAACTTTTGGCTTAAACAAAACGGGAACAACTCGCGCAACGCCGTGCAGAGAAATTTTTCTGCTGCCTCTACAAAAAACTGTAATGGCGTCGGCAAAAATGCACGAGCGAGTGAAATGGCAATAGTGCTCGGCAGACTATCGTGAGTGCGGACAATTGGCAACACTGGCAGCCAGGTGCGATATATGCAAACGGTTTGGCAACACTCACTCGAACTCTGCCGTCACCGGGGGCTCTATTGTTGTTATTGTTGACAGAGTCGAAAACACAAATGCTTGACAAATTCGCTGTCGACCAAATAGCCAAACTCACCTGCTTTATTTGCTCGCTGGTTTCATTAAAATTTCGCTTGTTCACGTGCTTAACCAGATTGCGTATGTGCGTTAGCGGTGTCTTCAGTTGGCTCTCTACATTCATAATTCTACGTATCAGTTGTCAATGCTTGAACGGATGTTTGTTGTTCTTCTTCTTCTTGTTGTTGTTGTTCGGTTTCGTTTTCGATTTGTTGTTCTTGGGGGCTGGGGCCACCAGAATTTTCGAGCACACGGACACGAGACGACGATCCGAGCCGTGTAATGGTATTGGATAGATATTTGACGTATTTGTTGCTTCTTCTTCGCGCTTTTCTTTTCAACTGCGGCGTAATTTGGCCAACCGCCTTTCGTCTTCTTCTTTGTTTTTGTCCCTTTTTTTTTGTTTTTTTTTCTGTCTAATTCACTCTTATTGCATCGCAATCGCCGCGGCCCCTTGAAAGAGGGGCCATCAGCAGCTCTACATCGCTTGCTGCATCTAATTGCACAAATCAAATAAACAATAAGATCAAATTCATAGGCGGCCTTCTCCGGCCAGCGAGGGCGAAATTGGCTTTGTCCTCGGCCGAATATTGCAATGGCTCACGTAATGAAAAATAATATATGAATCGCACGTACAGTGAAAACAGAAATGAAAAAAATACTACTACTACCACACACACGCACGCACACACATGCACTGCGAAGTAAATTTCTTCGAACTCTTCCTTCCACTCCTAGTTGCGTTGCCCTATTCACCGATTCGATTGGGTTATTCGCAATTTGAAAGCGTGTTTTGGTGGCTAAAGAAATCACTGCAGATTTGATTGCACTCGTTGATTTTGTTAATTTTTGCCGAAAATATTTTTAACACCCAGTTTGGGGCAGATGTTCGAAATAACAAAAACGCCTTTAGCATACTCCCTAACGCATTCGGATCCCAAACGAAAAAATACTAGGAGCTGTATTAAAAATATACTAAAATTAATTGAATGACTTTGAAAGGTTATCGAATATTATCGGTATAATCAGGAGAATATCCGTTAGGAATCCGTTAATTTTAATTTTAAATTAATACACCCATGGCCATAGGGGACAAGCCAACAAAAAAAGATGTCTATAATATTGCCAAAATTGCTGATAACATTCTTATTGGTCACGGACTTGAGTTACTGTAGAAACATCCCCTTAATGGCTGTGTTTTCTTTCAAATTTAAAGTTTAAATGTATGTCCAATTCATTGGTAAAATCGGAAGTTCAATCATGCTGTAATTTATTTTAATAAATATTTACTCCTTTAAATTTGTATATCATAAAAATATCATAATTCATATATGTACGCTTAAATTAAAATGGTCTTAAATTTAACTTAAGTTGAACCGGAAATGAAAGATAAAAGGCTGTCTGTCTTTGTTTTCATAGTCAGCTAAAAATGTTTTCCTTTTAATAAAATGGCATTAAAATGTTTAATATATAAATATATCTATTATATTAATTAATCAAATAATTGCATTAATTGAAAAAAATCATCTTGGGGGTCCTTATCATCTGCTTAATTTTTAAAGCTCCAACAAAACCGCGCAGTGGTATTTTCGTGGGGCCCATGATGCGGTCACATCACCCCATCCACCTCCACATTCAGCCCCATTCCGCCCCCACTTAGTGTACATAACAAACGGGCTTAATTGGCAATTGGTTGACCAGCGAGTTAAATGTGCGCGGCAGGCAATCCCATCGTCAGTGCGCTCCTCAGGCAGAATGTGCTCCTGCGGAGCGTGGTCGCCATCCGGAGCTGGGATGCCTCACTGTCCAAATCGAACTCGAGCGCCCAGTGGCAGTCCCGCTCACTTTCGTCGGACGCTGGAGCGACCGTTACTGGGGCTTCCGTTTCCGCTGCAGCTGCAGCTGCAGCTCGCGCCACTGCTCCCGCTCAGATCTCGCACCCGAAAACAGTGAGTGATTTCCAAGAGCTCTACGAAGCCACCAAAAAGAAGTTCCAATGTAAGCCTCAACCAGTCGCAGGCATATGCATATGCGTAGATGTGCACGATCTATAAATACCCGTCCGTCCCATTTCCTCTTTGTATAACACCCGCATTCCCATCCGATGACCTTTTGCAGCCAAGAAGCTGCCCGTGGACGTGCACCCCGATGCGGTGTTCGCCTGCAACGAGCTGGACCTGAGCGAGGTGCAGGTGTATGGCTTCGACTACGACTACACGCTGGCCTGCTACAAGCCGATCCTGGAGGACCTGCTGTACAACCTGGCGCGGGAGATGCTCGTGAAGAGGTTCCGCTACCCGGACGACATCCTCGAACTGGAGTATGAGCCGAACTTTGCGGTGCGCGGCCTGCACTACGATGTGGAGAAGGGCCTGCTCGTGAAGCTGGACAGTTTCCTGCAGCTGCAGCTGGGCTCAGTGTATCGGGGTCGCACCAAAGTCGAGGCGGACGAGGTGCTGAAGCTGTACCACAACCGCCTGCTGCCCATTGCCTATGTGGAGGGGCCGAATAACAGCTATAGGGTTCGTATCTTATCAGTAAATGAATATTTCTGAATGATTTACGAGCTCCTCCTCTTAACGCTCCTCGCAGCACAACACCAACTCCAAAATGGTGCAGCTGGCCGATCTGTTTTCCGTACCTGAAATGTGCCTGCTGTGCAATGTGATTGAATATTTCGAGCGGAATCGCATCGATTATCATCCCGAGATTGTTTTCCACGACGTGAGGACGGCCATGGGCTCCTGTCACCCCATAATGCACGGCAAGGTGATGCTCAACACCGAGAAGTACATCGAACGTAATCCCAAGCTGGTCAAGTTCTTTGAGAAGCTGCAGCAGGCGGGCAAGAATCTCTTTTTGGTCACCAACAGCCCGTACTCGTTTGTGTAAGGATAAGGAGTTGATATTTATCCTATAAATCATAATTCCTTTGTTATATATTAGCAACTGTGGCATGTCCTTCCTGGTGGGCTCTAACTGGCGCGATTTCTTCGACGTGGTCATTGTGCAGGCCCGCAAGCCCAAGTTCTTTACGGATGAATCTCGACCTATAAGGCTCTTTGATGAACGCACCAAGTCACATCTGTGGGATCGCGTTTTCAAGCTGGAGAAGGGTAAAATTTACTACGAGGTAAGTGCTGAGTCCTGAGTAAGTGTGGGAAATGTTTAGATTTTAATTATCTGTGTGTGCCTGCTCAGGGTTCGGTGAGACAGCTGCAAGAGCTAAAGGGCTGGCGCGGTCATACAGTGCTCTATTTCGGGGATCATCCGTACAGCGATCTGGCAGATGTCACGCTGAAGCACAGCTGGAGAACTGGAGCCATCATCAGCGAGTTGGCGGTGGGTTTAACAAGGATTTAGGTAAATCTTAGAGCTGTAATTGTATATGATTCCCCGACTTTGCAGCACGAAATCAAAACCCTGAACCGCAAGGACTTCAAGACGAGTGCCAACTGGCTGCAAATGCTGACGCAGCTCATCGAGGAGACGCAGGACGACGAGAGTGAGGCGGCCCAGATCAGCCTCAGGAAGTGGATGGATGAGCGGGATCAGTTGCGGTAAGGAACTAGCTTCCAACTCCTGGTATTATGTACTTAACTTAACCTTTTTTGCAGCAACAAAACCAAGAACGTGTTTAACGAGCAGTTTGGCAGCGTATTCCGCACCTATCACAATCCCACGTACTTCTCGCGGCGCCTCTTCCGCTTCGCCGACATCTATACGAGTGACATAACGAACCTGCTCAAGTTCTCCACCACCCACACCTTCTACCCCCGACGGGGCGTGATGCCCCACGAATATGCCTCCCACTTCATCTAAACGAGGGGAAGTACGCCGTACGCCTCCCTTGAAGCTCAGATATTAGTTGTAGGTCAAAAGTGCCAGTGTTAATTGCTTGTAGCTCGAAACTAGTGAATTTATAGCGTGTATATCATCGTTATTTACATTGTTGCTCAATAAAATCGTTGTAATAGTTCAAGAACACCTCCCGATGTTCGCTGGACAGGTACTCCAGCTTGCCCTTAAGCTCTGCCAGCTCCTCTTTGTTGCTCAGGCATCTTCTTGTGGCAATCAGATCCCACAGGTAGGTCATCTGTGTGATGTACTCCATCGAAGTATCGCCGCACTGGGCTGCAGTGCCCTTGAGCTGAGTGCGGATAATCTTGGCCAGGTTGGTGTACTCCAAGTCCTTCAGAATGCTGCCTTCTATAAGGAAATATAATCTTAGTTTATTAATTATGGTTTGGTGGCTCATCGTCATTGAAACATTACTGTTGTTACGTGAATTCTGTAATAAGATGCTTATTAATTTGATGCTACAAAAGTATAAAAATTATACTAGTCTGCGGAGAGACTTGGGAAAAACAATAAGGCGACAAACAGAAAAGCAAGAAATTCCAGCTAACGGGATATGTTATAGAATTTGCGATGTAGGTTCGTGTAAAAATAATACTGGAAAAATTCCAAATAATACTGAAACTATATATTACAAGAAAGAAAGCTAACTTCGGTAAACCGAAGTTTGTATACCCTTGCAGTTTGCAATTGGATCATGTTGGATCATGTAATGTTGGAAAAATATCGAATTTTGTAAGACTTACATTTTACATGAAGAATTTTACATTTTTATATAAATCGACCGATCGCTTCTATGACAGCTATATTATATAGTTGGCCGATCTTTATCAAATTAAAACCGTAATTCTTAAACCTTAAAAAACTGCTATATCTCGAAATTTAAAAAAATTCGTTTTAAAACAGAGATGTTTAAATGTTTTTTACATTTATTTCGCAATCATTCCTATGGGAGCTATAGGAAATATGGTCCGATGTCGGCCGTTCCGACATATATACTGCGTGCTAAAGAGTCTTATTGACTATGCTGAAAATTTCAGCTTGATAGCTCAAAAACTGAGAGACTAGTTTGCGTAGAAACCGACAGACGGACAGACAGACAGACGGACAGACGGACAGACAGACAGACGGACATGGCTAGATCGACGCGGCTGCTGATGCTGATCAAGAATTTATATACTTTATGGGGTCGGAGATGCCTTCTTCACTGCGTTGCAAACATCTGGTCAAAATTATAATACCCTTTGCAAGGGTATAAAAAGCAAAGTGGTGAAGGTAATGCACGAACTTATAATTTACAAACTTTTCCTTGTATAACAAACTTTCTATGAAAATAGGTTATTAAGTTAAGTAAAAGTAGAAACCGAAAAACAGACAGACAGACAGACGGACATGGCTAGATCGACTCGGCTGGTGATGCTGATCAAGAATATACATATATACTTTATGGGGTCGCAGATGCCTCCTTCGCTGTGTTGCAAATATCATGGCAAAATTGTAATACCCTCTGCAAGGGTATAAAAACGATACCATTGAGTATACATTTAATATTATGAAGTATTAAATGTATACTAAAATCGTTATACTGCTTGAGTATATTTAGTATATATTTAGTATTAAATGTATACTAAAATCGTTATACTGCTTGAGTATATTTTTTAAACTCTTCTTATTTTTTTGGGCGTACCATCTATCTCCACAAAGCAGGCTATAATTATTTCCCCAGCCAGCTTCCTCTTGAGGCTGTGATGCTCTATTAGCCATTGATCCAGATCATCGAATGCCTGAAAGAGCTTGAGTCTTTTGTCAGAGTCCGCACAACTCTCCACGAGGTCCAGGAAGTTGTTATACCAGGGAAAATGCTGCCGCTCCTTGCACACAGTGCAAACAATGGAATTCTCGACGTTGGATTGCTGCCACCAGCTGAGACTATATTTATTCTGTGGAAGCTTGACGACATCTGGCGTGAAAATCTGCCGGCAGTTGGCATTTTCGCAGCGATATCGATGGAATGCGAGCTGATTGGAGCTTAAAGTTGTTAGTTTCAGGGAATTTGAACAGTTAAAAGCTCAGTTTCTTACGTAATCCTGATCGGGCTCAGAACGTGCACACTTGTCGCACTTGCACAGGAACTTGTAGATGTCCTTCAATGCCAGCGCTCGCTGCTGCTTCAAACTGTTCCTACAGTCCAGCGAATAGCAGTTGAAGATCTCTTCCCCCGCTGCCAAGTCTTTCGTTGAGTAATTCACCACCGAGCAGCCGTCGAACCTGGTGTGAATGGAGGAAGCACAGGCATGGTTGCACAGGCTCAAGTGCGGCAGATTGATGGCCGTAAGTAGCTGTGAGTTCGCCAGGTTGTGCAGCTGTCCGAGCCTCAAGTGGCGCGGCTTCTTCCACATGTCCGGCTGCAGCAGAGCGAACTCATTGGCCTGCAGGCCGACGGGCAGCAGGGAATCGCTCACATGGCCGTTGGCCAGGAGCTGGCCAGCAGATCGGAGAATCAGTGCCGATATAATCAAGTGCCAGTCCTCAACGGGAGCCTTTGTGATGCTGAACTGACTGAAGAAATCCGTGTGTTCCCTGAGATACAACTTCAGGAAATCGGCGCAGAGAATGTGGTAGACCAACTCTGATGCCTCGGCCTTCTCCAGGTGGCTGGTCATGCGCAGGCTTTGCAAATATTCAGGTGCAGTTTCCTCTGGATCCGATGGCTTCTTGGCCAATTGAATTATTTCATCCCAAATCTCCTGGGAGCTGGTACATCCCTGTAGCTGAGGCAGCATTTGAGGCACATAGGTCAGGACCAGACGCAATGCCAAGTGCGAGACGCCCAGGAGTTTCAGCAGATCCTTGCGGTAAGCAGCGCACTCGTATCTGTGGATGGACGAGTGCTCCTCCTTGCATTTCCTGGAGCAGTAGACCACTCGCTGGTGACACTGCGAGCAGGGTATGGGCGCACTCATCAAGGTGGCGGCGCACTGCTGGCAAATCAGTCGCTGCTCCAGGGGAACAAAGCAGGAGGCTCGCTCGGAGAAGATGACCTGGCCTTGGGGTATAGCCTCCTTGGCCACCATATAGCGACCACGCTCGCCACGATCTGTGAGGCTGCCATCAAAGGGATTTAGGGTTACAACAAAAAAATGCTAGGCTGAATATGTAAGCTTACATTTTCTCCAGAGCTTTGCCAGTCCCGTCCTCCAGAGTTACTGGCTCCTGGCTCTGGCTCTTTAGTTCTTCCAGCCTCGCTTTGAGATGCTCCTTTTCCCGCTCGAATCTTGCACTCGGCGGCAGCTGCTCCAGACACGCCAAGTGCTCCTCTAACGTTTCAACCTTCCCCATCTGCCAGGCGCAAAAGACTTGGCGCATGATTACCTTGTGCTGCAGCTTCAGTGGATAGCCGCAGTCCAGGGCATTGGCGCAATCATCGTAGGCTTCCCGATAATATCCGTACTCCTGCAAAGCCATGCCTCTGTTGGCAAAGGCCAAGGCCAGTTCCTCCGTGGCGTCCTCCGCCTCGAAAATAGCGCCTGTGTACAGCCGGCAGGCCTTAAGTATCATTTCCTCATCCTTGGTGTGATCCCTGAAAACTAGGTTGCCATCCTCGCGCAGACTCCGCGATCTCCTCGCACATGATTCCTTGTCATGCGGCAGCTCCATGTCCACCAGCAATTTCAGACTCAGCTGCTCACGTCTCTGACGCCGCGGCAAGGCGTTCAGGGACTTGAAGGTCTCATACTCATCCTTAAAGCGGCCGAGAATTATCAGTTCATCCTGCTGCGAGAAGATCCTCGCTAAGCGATCCATGTCCTCAGCCGGCTTTCCCTTCCGAATTTTTAACAAAATCGAAAGAACGCGTTTGGTCTTTTTAAGGTATTTATCGTTAGAGGCGCCAAACAATCGAACCCGATAAACGATAATCGAAAAGTTCCCAAGGCGGAAGAATTTAAATTTTAAAACATCAAGGCAGAATTGTTCTTAAAAACGGTATATAATTATACAAAAATATATTTTCAACCTCAATTGCGCAAGCAGCAAAGCTGAATGCTGATAACGAGTAAAGTTATACGACAAATAAAACAGCGCCTGTGTATGTTTTATATTTGAAATAAATATACAATTATCCCTTGGATTGATGGTCCTTCTAGCATTAAGTTTCCTTAACTTTTATTTAACGGTATCTGAAAAGATACAAACAAGAACCTTTAACAATTTAAAAATAATTTATTTTCCATGTAATCAATAAATATTAACTCATTAACTCTTTAAACTCCCTCATTCTATCCAAAATGCCCGGCCTGATGACCTTCTCTGCCACGTTGGAGCACCTGGGCCTCTTCTCCGGCAACTCCCAGTCCCACCGCCCAATTTCGATGCAGGTGGCCCACTGTTGGTCATCGAATTGGAGGCGAAATTGACCGAACTCGGTTGCCATGTCCATGAACGCATACAAGACCCTTTTCCGCAGATCCTCGGTGTTATCGCGGAGCACTCGCCGCCACCGACAGTTGTAGACGAACTCTGGCAAGTCGTGGAGTACGCGTGCCAAATCGGAACGCAGCACGGGCGACAGGTGGGGGAAGAGGGTCTCCAGCAGGGGTCCCCGCACCTGGCACACCCTTCCGTCGACCTTGAGGAGTGCGCTCTTATAGGTCGCCCCCTGGAGGGGTCCCTCGATCATGTACCGGTTAACGTGTTGCATGGTCAACGGGTTGAAGAAACGAAAGCATTCCAGCTTGCGGAATATAACGTTGGTCCGGAGACGAGGCGGGGGAATGACCCGGGGCGTGGGAGCAGCTGTAACCCTAACCCTATTCTCATTAGCTGGTTCTTTTTCGTTTACCTTGCGCACGCTGGTGCCCCCCGGCAGAGCATCTAGGAGGGCCTGCAGTTGCGAGGACTCGAAGATCGTGTTGCCCAGTGCAAAGTCCTGCGATGGCGTGAGGGTGATAGGGACCTCTGGCTGCGCTTCGGTAGGAGGTAGCTCTGGCTGCGCTTCTGTAGGAGGTAGCTCTGGCTGGGGATTTGGGGTATTAAGAGGCGCTTCAGTAGGAGGATCGTCCGTGCCCAGTATGTCGGTCTCAATGCGCACGCATGCATTCAGTGGCAGTGGTCGAAATTCGTGCCTCAGCTGTGGCACCTTCTCGTTTCCCATTCGGGCTCGCTTGCTGGGCATTGGATTGCTTGCCGGCAGCTTCTTTTTGCGGGTAGCCGGATTCGGTAAAGGCTGGATCACATTTTCCGCTGGAACTGCAGTCTTTACATCTAACTCTTGAGCTTCTTCTGCATCATTCTCTAGAGCAGGATGCTCTGGCAAGCACTCAATGATTGGCTTACTCGCATTTTCCCCTGGCGGAGTCTCTTCCACGATAATATCCTCTTCGTCCTCAAACATCGAAGCTGTTAGTAGCGCATCCAGAGACTGGTTTGGCGATATCCTTTCTGACCGCTTTGGAATGGCGAAACAGGACAAGCTAGGAGCCCCCTCTTGACTGGCATCCAGGTCTACGATTTGCTCTTGCGAAGTAATCAGCTCCCAATGGCATTCATCCGTGTTGCAGATGCCGCGCAGATTGTTGAGGAACTTAATGGGTTCCTGCTTGACAAAGGTCAGCTGCTCCGGTTGAGAGGCCAACGGATCGAGCGCAGTTTCGGGCACTTGGGAGTGCATGTCGATGCTAGCGATGTCAACAAAGTTCGGTGTGCTGAGCTGGGTAGGCGGACAGCTTTGACTATCTGTGAGGAAAGCTAAGCTTAGTCGCGGGAATAAAATAAATCCTAAGATTAAAACCCACCTGGTACCATGTCAGAGCTGGAGGCAAGGGAGAATACATCAGTCTGGCTATTTAGATCACATCTTTCCACCATAGGGAGAGGTTCTGGCAAGGGAAATACCTTAGTAACGAGCTCACAGACCCTTTAAAATCCCAGAAAAACTCACTTAGAACAATACCCTCGAGATCGGGCAGAGGGAGATCTCCATCGAGAGCCTCATCCTGCAGGGATTCATTCGTGATCTGGGGCACTTCGTATACCCACTGATCGTGGCGCCAGCAGGCTGCATAGAACTGTTCCCGCTCCTCGAACCACTGCTCGACGCTGTCGATCTCCTCGCCAGTGCGTTCCGTGAACTGCATCTCCACGATCTTGTCAAAGTCCGTGTGCTCGTCCAACTCCCGCCAGTGCAGCATCTTGGGCGATAGCTGCCTCAGGTCCAGCTGGCCCAGCTGCACGCCCTTGCTGTGGAGCAACTGCCTCAGCATGGGCAGCCGAATGTACAGATTAATGGGCCAGTGGCCCTTCTCCACGACATGCTGGTAGTAGGGCTGCAGGTCCTCATCGCTTCTGTACAAATCCTCGCCATTGTGGATGCTCGAGTAGGTCTTGAATTCCTCAAAGGTGAGTTGGTATAAAATGCGCCAAACTGCTTGCTTGAGACCTTGGCTCGTGCAGATCAAGTAGGTCATATTGTGATCCTATGTGGGGTTAGTTAGGGTTTAATTTGGATTGTTTATAGTGTATTTTATATTTATATTTTATATTTTAAAGGTTATACTCCTTACCTGAGTGCTTTCAGCAAAGAATACTGCCTTGGCTTGCTCCAATATGATTTGCCTTTCTGTTTGCCTTTGTAAAGTTTTTGGGCTTGGAGCGGAGGTCGTTGATGCTCCAGAATTGGTTCCTGTTCCCTCCTTGGTGGGTGCCTCTCGTTTATCTTGGCATTTCTCTGGGTTTTGTGTTCTTCTTGAGGTAGAGGGTTCTTGAATGTCTGATGGGGGTTTTGGATTATTCGGTGTACTCTTCGTTTTATTCGCAGAATCTTGAAGGTTAACATTTCTGTTAGCCTCCGCTGCAGGCTTATTTGTGGCTTTTTCACCATCTTTCTTCTTGCTAGTCGTCCTGGGAGTCTCTTTTGTTACTGATACTAGTTCTGAACTTTTTTGTGCTTCATTTTCTTTTGTAGAATTGGCTTCTGTTACTTTCTGGGCTACTGCTGGTGTAGAAGTTCCTGGAATATCTGATGAATCCTTCGCATGATTGTGATTACTTTCCAGTGTCTTCACAGAATCTGTGGCTTTACTTCCATCGTTCTTTTTGCTAGTTGTGCTGGAAGTCTCTTTTTCCACTAATACTTGCTCTGAGCTCTTTTGTGCCTCAGTTTCTTTTCTGGAGTTGGCTTCTGTTACTTTCTTGGTTGGAGATTCCTTAGTTGCTGTGTCATCTTTGTTCTTCTTGCTAGTATAATTAGTTCTCTCTTCTGGACACTTCTTCGTTTCATTTTCTTTTCTCTTAGCCTGCGCTTTGTCTGTAACTCTCAAGGTGCTGTTTGATGTAGAAGTTCCTGGAATATCTGATGAATCTTGCCCATGATTTCGATTACTTTCCAGTGTCTTTGCAGAATCTGGAAGGCTCTCTTTTCTGTTAGTCTCCGCTGGAGGTTTATTTCTGGCTTTTTCTCCAACGTTTTTCTTGCTAGTTTCGCCAGCACTTCTTTCTGATGCTGATACTTGAACTGAATTCTTCTGTGCTTTATTTTCTTTTGTAGAATTTGTTGCATTGGCTTCTTTATTCTTCTTGCTGGTAGATTTAGTTCTCTCTTCTAGCTCTAGACGCGTGTTCGTTTCGATTTCTTTTCTCTTATCCTGCTTTTTTTCTGTCACTCTCAAAGTTCTGCTGGATGTGGAAGAACCTGGCATATCTGCTGAACTCTTTGGATTATTTTGAGTATTTTCCAGTGCTTTTGAAGAATCAGGCTTACTCGGTTCTCTGCTAGCTTCTGCTTGAGATTTATCAGCCACATGTTTCTTTCTACAAGAAGAGGACCTCTCATTTAATGCTGATACTAGTTCCGAACTCTTGACCGATTGAACTTCTTTAGGAGCGACTTCAATTACTTTTGCTAGAGCTGCAGAAGTCCCCACTTCAGTCACAGGATCTGTAGCCTTAGAGACCCCTGATTCTGGACTTTCTTCGGCACTAGGTGTATTCTTTGAGGCATTCATGGCCTTCCTAGAATCGAGTATATGTCTTTCCAGAAGAGCCTGCTTCCCCGGCATGGCAATATGACGATCTATATATTGGCGTAAATTGCTGGGCCAGTAACTAACAACATGTATCCTTTGTTTGCTTTAAAGGATATTCCATTTAAACTTCTTACATTTCCCAAATTAAATAAAAATAGTTTACTCACCCTGCCAGTTCCGCCTCCCTGCTGGCATACAACTCCTCCAGATCCTGAGTTACCGGGGGGCTGGTGGAATCCTTTAGCTCAACCGCTTGAGGAGGAAACATGAGGATCCTGTCCCTTACCTTGGCAGGACAGGGCCTCAGCTTGTACGGATACTTGTCGCGTATGCTGGCGTTGGAGTAAAACTCTTCGTAATACCGAATTTTGCACTGAACTTCTGATAGTTTGGAGTACTCCGGCTCTTGTTGCATTTCCCTGACCACATCTTCCAGTTGCATGAATTTCAGGAAGACACTTAACGTGACGGGTGGCAGGGTATCCTTTACAGGAACATTGGGGACTCCTTGAGGCTCTAGCTGAGGCTGACTTGCCTCAACAGGCTTGGCGAATTCGAGTAATTTCTCGACTAACTCAGGTGGCGCAGCCTTAAAGTTGTATTTCAACTTGCTTCTTATCCCTTTTACGGTGTAAAAGGAGTAGTAGTAGCGTCGTAACAGGCGCAGGCAGCTCGTTTCATCCGCCAGAATTTCCGCCAACTCCCCGGGGCTCTTCTTCTTGGGGCCTGGGCCATTGGCCAGACCCACTTTGAGCTCCTCGTAGTTAATGTACTGCTGAAAGGTTCTAAAGGATACGGGAAATCGATACGTGATGCCCGCAAGGGTAACCACGGTGTCGTCCTTTGGAACACGCGGCACCGTCCATGGCTGGCCCTCGCCCTCAGGGGCTTGACTGGACATTGTTAGCTTCGCCACCTCGTTCAGGGGCACAGCGTACTCTTCTAGTTTCTGGAGGAGCTCAGCATCTGCAGTTTGAAATCGGTAAGGATGACTTTGGCGAACCTCCTTCTGGACGTAGAAGGAGGAGAAGAATTGACGAAACAACCTTTTGCCTCGATCAGCAGGTTGTTCACTCTCATTATTAGAGTCGGCCTTTAGCAAGGATTTAATGATTTCATCGTAGTTGATGTGGCGCTTGAAGGTCTCATAGGACACTGGGAACTCAAAGGTAGCGCCACTGTAAGGTTACATATTAGTTATTGCTAAGCAAGAAATGCTTTTTCTACTTACTTTTTAAATGTTCTTATATGTTTTCTTTTGCTGACATTCGACGGGTTTTTCCTGAAAGTTAAACAAGGTTTTTCTTTTGTTATAGGAATATTTTATCAACATTCTTACCTCGATTTCTCATTAAGAGCAGCTGCTGTTTGTTGGGTATGGTTGGAGGGTTGATTTTGGGCACTGGGCTCCTCGGTTTGGACAGGAATTTCACTTGGCTGCATTTCCACATCTTCAGATTCAGTTATAAGAATTATTTCCTCGCTACCAGAAGCTGGAGCACATTGCTTGGACTGTTTCTCAGGAGAATTATCCTCCCTGGCTTGCTCTTCTATTGCTTTCTTGGAAAAACTAAGCATCTTTTTCCTCATCTGAGCAGGACATGGCTTTAGTTGATAAGGGAACCTATCACGCATTTCTTGCGAGGAGTAGAAGCCGTTGTAGTAGTCTCGGGCACATTGTTCCTCAGACTTTCCCTTGTGCTCATCGCATAGACGCATTTGATGGACTATTTCCTTGAGATTGCTCACATAACGTTGAAATATTTGAAATGAAACAGGATTTACTGATTTTTCTTTGGGTCTTTGCTGCTCTGTGATCTCCTTTACTGAAATCCCTTTTGGTTCCCTCGGATTTTTTGGCGACGTAGTAACTTGCTTACTTTCAGTTACCACCACATTATTGCAGATATCCAAGCAGGGAGCAACTTCAGGAACGAACTCCACATCGACCTCAGAGTCCTGTGAAGAGGCTCCTTTATCTGCCGCTTCGTTACCCTCCTCTACTCTTGCTGGCAACGTAGGGACTTCCTTTCTTCCCTTTTCCCCTATACTATTGCAGTTATTCAAGCAGGAAGCAGCTTCAGGAACGAACTCCACATCGCAGTCTGACTCCTGTGAAGAAGCTCCTTCATGGGCGGGTTTGTTACTCTCCTCGACAGGAACAGCTTCCCTACTCCCCTTTTCCACTATATTATTACACTTATCCAAACACACTTCAGGCACAAACTCCACATCCACCTCCGACTCCTGGGAAGATGCTTCCAGCTGCGGTTTCTGTGCATAACTGAGAAGCAAGTCACGCATCTTGGCGGGACATGGCCTGAACTTACACTTAAATTTCTGGCGCATTTCTGGGGACGTGTAAAATCCCTTGTAGTATTCCTCAGCGCGCTCCATCTCCGATTTGTCCTTGTACTCTTTGCACAGCTGCATTTTCTGAAGGATTTCGATAAAGTTCTTCACATAGCGCTTGAAAACGAGGAAGGTAACAGGGAGGGGTGGGCTGTTCCTTGCCTTTTCCCTATTTACCATGTGCACCTGATTGTTGCTTTCTCTGCTTTCATTATTCTTTAATTTTTCAGTGTCCAAATGGCAAAGATTTTGGCTCTCCTGAACGAGAACTGAATCTGCCTGCGCCTTCACCTTGTCAGTCTCATCTTCTTGCGGAGCATTTGTGGCCTCATCGCACCTAGTTTTGGCCTCTTCGCACCTAGTTCTGGCCTCTTCCAGTGTCCTTATGGCATTCTCATCGAGGGGTTTTGCATATTCGATTAACTTTTTGAGGACCAAAGAATCTGGGCATGAGAAACAATAGGGATACCGTTCGCGAGCATCGCGGAATATGTAGAAGGAACGGTAGTAGCGACGGAAGATCTTCTCGCACAGCGGATTCCGGGGATGAGCGACCAAGCCAGCTAGCTGGGACTTGTCCTGAACGGCCAGCATGAGAACGGGAAGAATTATCTCGGTGTAGTTGATGCAGCGCCGGAAGGTGTCGAAGGAAACGGGGAACAGGAAGCGACCGGGACTGAAAGGTGCATATATATGCAATATATATATATATATATATTATTATTATTATATCTTTTATTATATCAATTAGAGGCACATTACAATCCGAAAAAACAACTAAAAACCTATCTTAGCACACACGCATAAATAATAAAACTTAAAACACTTCAAATATGTAAAACAAATTAAATACACTGTCTTATAATTATAAATAATATAACATAAATCATTAGTTCAATAAGTCAAATAAATCTTGTTAATATTAAGATATCTTTAATAAGTTATATTATTTTTGTGACTGACGCAATAATTTAAAAGTATTATACTTGTAGCGTCAGGATATTAAATAAAATAAATCTAAATCTATATCTTACCTGCCGACATTCACCTCAACGTCCGTCTCAAAGGGTTCCTCTCTGTCAATAAAACGGAGTTCGAAAGCAGAGTTCGTAAATTATCCAAGTTCTTGGGTTAGCTAAAGCTACTTACTCTGAGCCCTGAGAGGAGTCTTCGAGGAAAAGCCTAGGAATTTCTTCACCGTGTGGTTTGCTTTAATGATACATATTTTTTATATTAACACACTTTTAACAATTTAAAATGGCACACAAATGGATTACCCTTCTTGGTTTTCTGGTTGGTTTACTGGCTTGGCCCTGGCATCGGTCACGTTCAGCTCTTGGCTGGCTTGTTGGCTTACTGGCTTGGCCATTGCAAGAAGCCTCTCCCCCAGTGCAGGAGGAGCAGCCTTGAAGCTGCATTTGAACTGCTTTCTAATTGTCTCATTTGTATAAAATGAGAGATATAGGCCTTGCATTACGTCTCTATCGCTGAGTCCTTGAATCGCTGCTCTCTTGGTGGCTCTTATTTGTGGCAACACCTCATCAGCGTTGACGAACTGCAGGAAGCAGCTACAGGTGACGGGATACTCGTAGGCCACACCCTGAACGGTTAAAAGCGTGGGTTCGCTAGTATTCGTATTCTCTTCGGGCGTTCTTTGGCTCAGACTATTTGCTGCCGGTCTTGGTGATTCTGGCTGCGAATCAAATATCTCGATGATCTCCTCGACCTCCTGGAGCTGCATTTCTAATGTAAGTGACTCTAGGTGAGGCATGCTCCGCCGCAGCTCCACGGCCTCCTGCTCAGTGGGTACGGTCAGAAGGCGCTTGCTCATGGCTGAGGTACAGGGACGCCACTTGAAGGTGTACTTATCGCGGATCTCCAGCTTGAGATAAAAGGCCAGATACAAGGCCTGGGCGCATTTCTCAAAGTCCAAGGCCACGTAGTTTCTGTCGTGCAGCTTCAGCTGCCACACAATGTCGTACATGTTGGACAAGTTTAGCTCAAACGTCGGAAAGTTGACGATGGGGGGCCTGATAAGCATTGAACGGAGCATTAATTTACCTCTAACTTAACCTTTTTTACCCCTCACTAACCTCTTTTTCTCAGCTGCATGCTTCGCCACAGACCTTCTAGCGATTTCATCGTTGGGCCTGCCGGGTTTGAGTAACTGCGACAGCAGCAGCAGGGAGACGTTCCTAAAAATGTGGGCTGCCGGCCGATCGGGGAACATGTAGTACATGTTGTAAAACCTTTTCAGGATGGTATTCCATAGTTTTTCATCGGCCAGCAGCTTCCGGCGTTGCTCCGGTGTCTTGCCCATCACTCGGAGCACCTGCTCCGAGTCCACGCAGCTCTTGAATGCAAAATAGGTTACGGGAAAGATGAACGAGCCATTCCTGTAAGAGGTAATTGAGGGAATGAGCAAGGGAAACTGCTTGGAAAGGATGCAACAACATACCTTGCAACTTTGACCATTACACCCTCCGAGATCTGGTGCTCATCTACCGCTGCCGGCTCAGCTTCCTTCTCCGACTCGGGCATCCGCAGCAGCTTCTCCCTAATATTCATGGGGCAGGCCCTCAGTTTGCACGGATATTTCTTGCGTACTTCGGGATCTCTGTAGAAAGACTCGTAGTACCAACGGGCGCACTCGTCAAGAGTTTTGATGCCCTCGCCAGCGACTCCGTCGCGTTGCACTTCGAAGCATATATCCGAGAGGTTTTCTATCAGCTTCTTGAATTTTTCAAAGGAGACCGAAGCATTTAGGGACCTGGAATAAGACCTGGTTTGAGTGTTTGCAACTTTCTGCAAAATTCTGGCTTTTCTCACCGCTTTGTCTCTGTCATTTTCATCTTCTTGTTGGGTGGCGGCATAGCCAGACTTAACTATAACTAATACAAAATAAACAAACAACGCATTGAAGCGCCTAAAAATTTCCAAACACCGTCGCTAGAGATGGGCGGCAGCAAGCAATCGGACGATAGTTGTTGTGCTGAAGCCCCTACCCCTTTTGTTATTTTCCAACAAACCATTTGATGTAAGAAGCAATGAAGGCTTAAATGTATTATTTTTAAGCTAATTTTAACTAGCTTTTTTAAGATTTTTTAAAAAGATTTTTAGGAATAAAATTACAAAATATCGCAAGTATCGATAATTCGATTAGTCCAACTATCGTGAACCTCTCACCACCAGGTAGAAAACGTAAACAAAGTCCGGCAGAACGCACACTCATGCAGGATTGCAAAATTCCGTAATATATTTCAACAAATTAGATAGGAATCGTCAGCCAATAGATCCTCGGACGTTTCTATTATCAAGTCAAGCACTCAGTTGTCAGAATGAAAGACGCCAAGGTGAGTTATAACGCAGATTGAAGGGGCCTTACAGCAGTTACATCATGTCCCAGCGGCCGTCGGTTGGACTTCGACTGATGTCGATGTGGATGTTGGTGCTGCTGCAGGCGCTGCATGTGCAGACTGACCACACCGATCCGTTCGCCCCCTTTCAGCCCTTCCCCGTGCTCAAGAACGATAACCTGCTGCGTGCCGCACGCGGCGAGGTGGTCGACCGCGTGCCCGTGTGGGTAATGCGCCAGGCCGGTCGCTATCTGCCAGAGTTCCAGGAGCTGCGCAAGCAGCATGACTTCTTCACCGTGTGCCGCACTCCGGAGCTGGCCTGCGAGGTGACCATGCAGCCGCTGCGTCGCTTCGACCTCGACGCCTCCATTATCTTCTCGGACATCCTCGTCATCCCACAGGCCCTAGGCATTACAGTGGAGATGCACGCTGGCGTAGGCCCGGTTCTCCCGCAGCCCATCAAAGACCCCGAGGACCTCAAGCGGCTCACCCCGGACGGTGCTCTGTCCCGCCTCAGCTACGTGGGCGATGCCATCACCATGATGCGGCACAAGCTGGACGGCAAAGTGCCCCTCATCGGCTTCACCGGGGCACCCTGGACGCTCATGGGCTACATGATCGAGGGCGGCGGCAGCAAGACCATGTCCAAGGCCAAGGCTTGGCTCACGGACTATCCAGAGGACTCCAAGCTGTTCCTCAGCCTGCTGACCGATGCCATTGTGGACTATCTGGAGATGCAGGTGAAGGCCGGCGCCCAAATGCTGCAGGTCTTCGAGTCCTCCGCGGAGCACCTCTCCAAGGAGGAGTTCCTGCAGTGGGGAGTGCCCTACTTGAAGAGGATACGCGACGAGCTGGTGGACCGCCTGACCAAGAAAGCGATCCCTGTTGTGCCCCTCGTAAGTATGACTTGGCAGATGCAAGGATTCGAGTAAACCCCACTCTGTCCACAGACTCTGTTCGCCAAAGGTGCCGGACACTCGCTGAAGGAGCAGAGCGAACTGGGCTACGATGTCATCGGCCTGGATTGGACCGTGGATCCCATCGAGGCGCGCAGCGTGGTGGGACCTAACATCACGCTGCAGGGCAACCTGGATCCCCAGGACATGTACCGTAATGCCGACGAGCTGCGCGACCTGACCACCGAGATGGTGCACAAGTTCGGCAAGTCGCGCTACATCGCCAATCTGGGCCACGGAATCACGCCGCAGACCCCGATCACGAGCATGGAGGTGCTGGTGGAGGCGGTGCACAAGGCACTATAAGCGCCGTAGGCGGCAGAAGCTCTCGCATCCATTCATTCATTCATTTAATGATGCTTTTATCGAATGCAATAAAGACAATTTGGCCTTTTCGGTTTAGGGTAAGATCATTGGAATGTTATATTTTGTGGCTGGTGATCCTGTTCCTGGAGGACCTTGTCGTAGATCATGAGGATGCTGCCGCAGCAGATGAGCAGGGTGCCCAGGATAACTTCTGCAAGGATGTGTGGCTATTAATGATCCAGAATTAATGATGCACTTTGCTTTGCTTACTCTTCCCCGGCAGTTTCTCGCCCAACGCATATCCGGTGATGGCAGTGAAGGCGAAACTAAGGGAATTGGCCACTGGCACTGCCACCGTAATGCTGGCGCTCTGCAGTGTCCACACGTACAGGGCACTTCCGCACTGATTCAACCCGAAGGGTATCCAGTAGCGCCAACGGGAGCCAATTGTGCGGGCTTCCTGGATGAAGTTCCTCCACTTGGAGCCCGTATCTTTGACCGACTCGATGCCCTGGCTGCCGAGGCGAATAAACGGATTGGTCACGCCCCACAGTAGACCCACGGCCAAAAGTTGCGCTGCAAGTGATACAAATGCATTAAATATATTATATGCGGCGTACTTTTGTTTATTTACCAGCAATGTCCCACATTTTAAATTGTTTACATTATAGCTGGCACACTAGAGCTGTAAAAACATCGATAGTGCCCTTACTCGATATTTTCGATAGTGATAGTCCAAACCATCGATAATATCGATACTATCGACAAAATAAAATGTGTTAAAAAAATTTACTTTGCTTAAACAAACCAAATTAAATGGCATAATTTATATAAGATTTTATGTAATAAAAAAAATGAAAGAAATTTTATCACAATTACTGTCGACGGTCGATAGTGGATCTCGATAGGCTTAATCGATATTTAAGTGAGATCTAGTATTTTTTATAAGATAGTCCGAAAATGTATGGATTTAGGCCCGGATAATGATATGGCCATACTTGAGCGCCATGTAAGTTGCGATGTTGAAAAATGTGCTTTCATTGTCGCGCGAAAAGTAGGAGGACACACTGCGGTGAGCTCTACTTAGTTAGATTAAGTTACTTATGTGAGGTTAAGTTAACTTTGAATTGTTTCAGAATAAAACGGTTGTCTTGCACCCACTAACGCGGGTTGTACCCTTGCTGAAATCGTCTCTTTTCGATTGGGCTACTGCTGTGGGGCAGCTGTTAAAGGCAACTCCACATGACGCGCGACAGGTTCTTTTATTCGCAGTCCTAGAGGGCGACTGCAAGGGCAACTTGCGCTGGATGACGGTGACGGCCAGCTAGAGAGTTGTCAGTAGCGCGGGGAGCGCATTACGGAACGGCGTAGTCGCAGTCAGCGACGTGTGGAGCGCAGTCAGCGCCGAAAGCCGGGATCCGGACCAAGTCGTACAGGGCGATTTGGTGGAGACGCAGTCAGCGTCAGTATTGGTGCCGCAGGGAGCGGTAAGGAAGCGCAGTCAGCGCACTACGGAACGGCAGAGTCGCAGCCAGCGACGTTGTGGAGCGCAGTCAGCGCCGTAGCCGGGATCCGGATCAAGTCGTACAGGGCGACTTGGGAAAGACGCAGCCAGCGTCGAGTATTGACGCCGCAGACAGCGGCGAGCAGGCGAAGGAACGCCATTTTCTAGTAACGCGGACGGCGTAGGCTAGTGGAACTGGGAATGATGCAGCGTTCTCCCAGAAAAAGTGCCCGGCTGAACGAAGGGGAAGCCACCCCTAGAACAACGAGTGTGGATCAGCAGCCAGTAAGTAGTGGAGCAGGAATTCGGTCGCGAGGGACCGCCACAATGGCGGCGCCAGTTCCTAGCCCGGCCACTACGGTGACGACAGTAGCTTCCCAAGCGAGGAGTGCTGCCGCCACAGCTGCGAGTTCAGGGCCGGAGGAGAGTAACCAGCCCATCACAACGGATCTCTTGAAGAGGATCGCAGCGTTGGAAAGGGAGCTGGAGCAGGTAAAAGCCCTGAGAAGTGTGAGCACCGCCGATTGCGTAACAACGAGCGCAGTCGGCGTCGACAGTGGAGCGTCAGGGCGGCCGCCATCTTGGAGCGGGCCGCCATTAACCACATGTATCGGCGAGATCCCGTATTACGGGGTCGGGTCGGTGAACCCTAGCGGTGTCGGTGCGAGCAGTGCGGCCTGCACGCTGCCGCCATCTTGGAGTGGATCGCCATTGCTAACGACTAGCAGCCATTTTGTGAAACCACTGTGTGCTACAAGCTGTTCGCAGACAGCGCATGGATTCGTGCTACCGGGTGTGACCATCCACAATGTGGCATCACCACTTGATGGATCCCACGCCTCGATGACGCCGAATGGAATCCAAGGAACGTATGGGCCACGAAAGCTTCCGGATCTGCCTATATTTGGAGGGCAGCCCGAGGAGTGGCCGATTTTCATCTGTGCGTTTACGGAGACGACGAGAGCATACAACTGCACGGATTTGGAGAACAATCAACGGTTGCTAAAGGCGCTGAAGGATGAAGCCCGCGAGACAGTGAAGTCGCTATTAATTCATCCAGGGAACGTCAGCGCCGTGATAGAGCAGCTGCGCTTTAGGTTCGGCCGACCGGAGCAACTTATACGCAGCCAGCTGAGCAACGTTCGAGAGGTGTCGCCGATTTCGGAACACAATCTGGCGAAGATCGTTCCCTTCGCAACCCGAGTGAGTAATTTAACGGCCTTTTTGCAGTCAGCGAAGGCGGAGCAGCATCTGGGGAACCCAACCCTACTGGAGGAACTTGTGATCAAGCTTCCTACGAGCAAGCGAGTGGACTGGGCCAGGCATGCTGCCACAATTTTGCCTTTCCCAACAATAGCGCATTTTAGTGCGTGGCTGACGGAGTACGCGAATGTTGTGTGTACGATTATGGACGTCGAGGGAAAGGAGCAGAGGCGTCGAGTGCTACATGCCAGCATTGACCAGAACGGATGCGATCAACAGGATGATCGGCGCAGAGGTTGTCTAATCTGTGGAGGACAACACGCAGTTACGGACTGCAGAGAATTTAAAGGAGCTTCGCCACCAGAGAGGTGGAGGTATGTGAAGAGGCATCGACTGTGCTTTACATGCCTAGGAAGTGGTCACACGACTAGATCCTGCTACGAGCAAGGTGAGTGTCAGATTAATGGATGCCGTAAGTTGCATCACCGTCTGCTACATGGTGCGGACGACGAGCGGAGATGGCCGCTGCAGCGAGGTGGCTTCAGTCGCCACAATGAAGGACGCAGCGTGACCAGGGGATCTCCGCATCGAGGTGGCTACAGGGGCCAGGGGAACGAGCAATTGGCAGTTCCCAGAAACAGCCTGGATAGAGGTGGCTACAGGGGCCACTATGAGGGGAACCAGCAGTCGGCTGTTCCCAGAAATAATAGCCTGGATAGAGGTGGCTACAGGGGCCACCATGAGGGGAACCAGCAGTCGGCAGTTCCCAGAAATAATAGCCTGGATATAAGGGCTCCGCAAGCGGCGGAGGCGCCCGTGCAAAGGAATTTAAGCTGTGTCGACGCCGATGGAGGCCGCCTTCTGTTCCGTATACTGCCAGTAACGCTGTACGGAGCTGGTCGGAAGGTGGATACGTACGCGCTCTTGGATGAAGGGTCCTCGGTCACGATGATCGACGACGAGCTACGGAGAGAGCTGGGAGTGCAAGGTGAGCGTCGACAGCTGAATATTCAATGGTTTGGAGGTAGGGCAACCAGAGAGCCTACCAGCGTGGTGAGTCTGTATATAAGTGGAGTCGGAAAGCCCACTCGCCATGTATTGAGAAACGTGTATGCTGTATCGAGTTTGAGTTTACCGATGCAGACACTGAATCGACGGGATGTCCAGGGCGTGCATAAGGATGCTCGCTTACCGATGAGGCCTTACAGCAACGTAGTGCCGAAGTTGCTCATCGGACTGGACCATGGACATCTTGGATTGCCACTTAGAACGAGGCGGTTTGCCGGAGAGGGACCGTATGCGGCCGCAACCGAGCTGGGCTGGGTTGTGTTTGGGCCTGTAAGTGGACAATCGACTACGCCATCACCGAGGTCCTGCCTACTTGCCGTGTCAATGGATGATACGATGGAAAAGATGGTGGAGGACTACTTCGATATCGAGAACTTTGGAGTGAAGCTCGCGCCACCGGTCGCAGCCGGCGACGATGTGCGGGCACAAAGGATACTCGAAGATACCACGGTGAGATTGGGGCGTCGCTACCAGACGGGATTACTCTGGAAGGACGACCACGTTGTGCTGCCACAGAGTTATGAGATGGCGTACAAGCGGCTGGTCAACGTCGAGAAGAAGATGAAGCGCAACGAGCGGTTGGCGCAGGAATACAGCAGGATCATCAAGGATTACGTATCTAAGGGATACGCGAGGCGGTTGCAGCCTGATGAGGTCGCGGTGAAGAGCGACAGGATATGGTATTTGCCACACTTTGGTGTCGAAAACCCGAACAAGCCGGGTAAGATTCGACTTGTGTTTGACGCTGCAGCCAAAGTAGGAGGAACGTCGCTAAATTCGGCGCTGGACAAGGGGCCACAGCATTATAAGCCCTTGCCAGCCGTGCTCTTTCATTTCAGAGAGGGAGCAGTCGGAGTCTGCGGTGACATTAAGGAGATGTTCCACCAAGTGCTGATCCGACCCGAGGATAGATGTTCTCAACGATTC
>VNJO01000471.1:0-21194 GCA_008042535.1 Drosophila tani
GAAATCCCCACAGCGCTATAGTTAAAAGTGAGGCAAGACCCAGTCCCCAGTCCCCAGTCCAAGTATCTGCGATCCCCGAGATCTCCGTCGATCGCGGCGCGCGCACGATAACAAGATTAGAAAATAAGATTTATCTCATAGATTGATAGATTCGATTACACGCAGCGTAGCGACGGCGTCTTGGACTTGGCTCGGTCTTGGCTTGGCTTGGTCTTGGAGCAGGGAGCAGGCAGCTTCATCGGCGACTGGGCGGGCGTGTAATTACAACAAAAGCAACAGCCGAACGAACAGCTAACAGCGAGCAGAGCGAGCAAGAACAAAACGAGCTGCGCCACCAGCCACCGGCCACACGGACCACGGACGTTGCACAGTGGGGCGAATGGAGGAAAAATGTAATCAAAAATTGGTTACAATGTAAGGTACAGTGAGGAAATATTAAAATATATTTTAAAAATATTTAAATAGCACTAAGCTTAAAAAAGAAATAATTAAAAAACACTAAACTTATAGAAGAAATATTTTTAGAACTTTAATAATGATAAATTTTAGTTTTTAAAATTTTTAATTAAATAAAATATATTATTAGAATATAGTTCTAATTATCTTTTAGTTTTTGTTAGTTATTTCAAGGCAATATATATATAAATATAGATAATGTATAATGTACAATAATACAAAGTATGTTCCTTGTACATGATACATTGCGCTTTTAAGGTTAATGAGTTTTTTTGCTCAAGTTTCAGTAAATTTAATTAGTTATAATCATCTTTTTATAATTATCTTTTAATTTTAATTGGTTACTTCAAGTAAAAATATTTTTAAATATAAAAAATAGTATATTTATAATTATTTACACTACATAGGCCACTGTGCCCGCATGGACTCCGGCCAAACTCTTTTTCTCCCTGGCGTTTTAATGGACTTTTAACTGGTTTTTGGAGCCTGCCATGAGGCCTGAGTCAGAAGCCTGGCTTCAGCTCCAGTCCCAGCTCCAGCCATCAGCCGATACAGCTGCACCTGCAACAACTCCGGGGCTGGTTCCGAGAGATCTGGGATCTGGGATCTGGGATCTCGCCTCTCGCCGGGCGTTGCATATTTACTAATTTAATAATTCAAAAGCATTTAAATTCCTAATCATATCCAGCAAAGCGGCCGCCGCCGCCTTCGTCTGGATTAGCCGACCACAGTCCGGCTTTATCCTCAGCCACAGTCTCCTCCTCGGACATCCTCCAGCAATGCGAAATGAATCGCCGGGCGCAATTTGTGAAAATTTCTCACCATTTTCATGGCCACTCTTTCGAAGGGGAGCTCCAGCTCCGGCGGTGTGTGGGGTGTGTTAGATTTCCACTTTACTGTCTATGCAATTTGTTGGCTAACTAGATGGCTATCTCCCAGCATCGGGGCTGGGGCTGCTTGTTCTTGGGCACCAACTTCTCTGCCGAGTAGAACCTCTTTCGGGCCATTACTACCTGTATTTTATGCTTCGCATGGCGTTAGTGTTTTGCGTCTTATTAGACTCTAATTGCACTGATAGTTGGCTGCACTTCGGCCAAGAATTGGGAATTTTTCGAAATTTCGGTTATGAGGCCCTGATCATGGATCAAAAGGGTTCTTTGCCGGGCACCGACTTCCAACTGGCAACCCTCAATTATGGTTGAAACGAACCGCTAGTTGGCCTAGTTGAAACCAATTAAGAGGAAGTACTTTCAAGGGGAATTTGAATAGAGAAACAAGTCAGAGAAAGAATACATAAAGTTTAAGTGTTTATAAATACAGAAAACCATAAATAAAGTCTGAATAGAAACCTTTTCGAATGACTCACATCTTCAGCGAGTTTAACAACAAAAATATAATTTAAATACCCGAATTTATGTTCAGCCATAATCCCAACTCGAACCCACTAACCCACTAAACAATCCACTTAAAACCACTCCAATTGGACCAGCGCCAGTTGGTCTGCCCCTGTCCACAGCCAGGACTCTCTTGGCCAATTTCATTCTGAGCCATTTTTGGTAGGTGGCTGCAGGTTAGCCTCCTTTTTTATGATGGCGTCAGCGGTTCTACATGGAAATGTCTTACGCAATGCATCCTCGCCAACTCATTGACGCCAAACAGGCTCTGAAACGACGTCACAGTTATGGCCATATAATCATAGTCATAGTCATAGTCTGGCAGTCTGAGCCAAGGCTGGCGTCACTCTGCATTATGTATTCAAAATGTTTGAGGTCAACTTGAGGCGACGTCGCCGGCCTCCTTCGTCATAAAATATTCAATATTGCTCGCATCGTTTTATTAGTTTTAGCCAAGGAGGACCAGGACCCTCGATGCCTTTTTATTTTCCACATTTTCTATTTTTAGTCAAGGCCCGAAAAACGCGAGCCCAGCCATAATTGGGCCTATATAATGCTGCGTGGGCCAAGTGAACTTGAAAGGGAATGTAGTTTAGGGGAGAGAAGGTTAAAGAGGCCATAAAAAGTTGGCTTTAAATGAGTAAGCCGATGCTCTTACAAACTTAAAAAATAGGAAATATTTAAGGATAATTATAATTGAAATATTATACTGCAAAACAAATTTTTTTTTTTATCTTTAAAAATAATATTAAACGTTAATAACAAAATCAGGGTAGATGAAAATAATATAGTATGACTAAATTTACTAAGAAGAATTACTTAGAACTGTTTAGAAAATAAAGATTTGTGTTAAAGAGGTATTAAAATATTATATTCTCCGATTCTTTCTAAAGAATATACTATGAGATATTATACATAGATTTTTATAGAATCTTATAGAGCCAGGTTCACCATTTAAAATAAATAAATAAATAATATTGAGGGGTTCTAGCGAATATATAAGCAGCTCTATGTTATTTTAAATTATATTCCTCGAAGAACTCTATCTTTTTAATTTATTTTCTTTTTGTAAACTTTACAATCATCTTTAATAAATAAATAATTTATTTTTTATTTATTTATTTATAAATTATTTATTTTTTTATACATCAAATTAATACAATATTATCCCAGTGATTATCCCTCTCCTAACTCCCAACTATACTTTACTTTAGGGTATAAAGATGACACAACTTTGGCTCCAGCTGACAGATTTATTTCGATGCCCAAGTCCCTTCCTCCCGTCTGACTACTAAAAATACAACTTTTGCTGCGGGACAAACTTATTTCTGTGTTCTGCCACATTCATTCACAAGAATTTCGGCAACTTTTTTCGTGTTCACAAAGTTTTTTGTGTAGGCGACGCGGTGTCTGGCAGACGGAGAGGAATTGAGGTCGCTCTGGTGGGTGGATTCTGGCAGGAACAGGACTCTGCTGCAGCTGCTGTGTGGGAGTGACTTCGAGGATGGATATCGCAGGAAACTTGGCTCCTGGCCCTGTGTCACGTTTCAATAAACTTTGATTGCCGGCAATTATCTGGTCGCTGGCATCGGGGTCTCTTGAATTTTGTCGCTTATCCCTTTTGCATTGTATTATTTATGAGGCCGTGATTTGGGTCCTGGATTTGGATTTGCTTTCAATTACTGCCTGTACCCGCAGCCAATTTGCTGCCGAAAAAGTTTGCACATCAGGCGAAATATTTTGGCTCGGGATTGTATTTGTAATTGAATGATTTCAAGAGGAAGAGGGTTTGCGATACTGGTACTTAAAACAACATATATCTCTGTTGGTTTATATAGTCCTTATATCATCATCCCGTTTCCGTTTCCCTTTAAAGTGTGTCGCAGTTCCAAGTAGTTTTGGTTATGCCACAACTTTCTTAACCCCTCGCGGCATTACTTAATAGATTAGTTAGGGAATTACGTTACATTAACTGATATTTGCCGTCTTGTTTTCAAAGAGCCCAGCAAAACAATGCGATTATTTGTTAACTCATATCAGTTCTGCCTATTAGGCAATGATATTTAATCGATTTTTGCTGTTACAAAATTACGGACAAGTAATTTAATGATACTTAAATCGATCAATGAACTGAAATAATAAATTAACAGTCATAAAATCGGGTCAGTTGGGAGTTCTTTAAGAGAATATGGATCAACTGTCAATCTGTGATAAATTATATTGAAATCTTTAGAGTAAGTCCAGAGAAGCCAAGCCAATCTCATTATATATAAAATAAAAATTATTTAAAAATAATACATTTTATACCAAGTCCTCTAAGATAATCCCTAAAATTATTTATATTATACGACAACTTCTAAGAAAAACCCTAAATTAATATTATACAAAATGCACAAAGCCAGGGAAATTAATTACGGAAATAATGAAACATTTTTTAAAAATAATCTGTAACCTAATCGATGCTATTAAGTATCTACAACACTCCTAAGCTCTCTTAAAATATAATAAAGAGTTCAAAAATATTAATATTAATAATATAAAAAATTCCGTAGGCCAAGAAAATTAATTTCAGAAATAATAATACATTTTTAAAGATAATCTCTAACCTAATTGACCCTTTTAAATATCTACATAACTCCTAAGTTCTCTTAAATATATTTTGAATAACTTTATTATAATAAAGAGTTCAAAAATATAATAAAGAGTTCATTGACCTTTCAAACGACTTTTCCCCCAAAAAAATTAATGCAGCCACAAAGCCATGTCTTCTTTACACCTTATTTTAAGCTCAACATAGCTCAACACCCACAGTTTTCCCCGGCATTTTCCCCCCCGACTCTGGAAAAGCGGAAATGCGACGCGGCAGACATGTCTGCTATTTTGTATGCAAAAAGAAGGACAAAATAGTCATAACGGAAGCCAGAACTTGATTAAAATTTCATGGCGACGCATTTGCCTGAGGAAAAACGTAGGAAAACCCCAACCAAAAGACGTTGCAAAAATGTCTGTAAATGTTTTCCCTCAAACATTTTGAGGTTGCAACAAGAGGTGCAGGCAGGTCCATGTGGTGCAAAAAACTTGCTGAAACTTCATTGAATTATCGCACCCAGGGGGAAAACTCTCTCTAGCCGAATAGAAAGGGAAATTGCAATTCATTTCAGACCAGCAGAAAATGCCATTTTCCTAGGGAGAATTTTCCCTACTGTGTAAGCTCCTTAAAGTGAAAATGGTAATGGGCGCGGAAAGAAAATCATTGTGTGTGAAAATTTAACAAGGGTGTGTGAATAATTTTCAAGCCGGCTGGAATTTTCTTTAACAAAAGGAGGAAAATATCTGCACTTGACAGTCATGTGTGTGTTGTTCCGATTTGATAAACTCAACTGAAGATAAATCTTTGAAGTTATGCGCTTATCATTGACTGGATTTTGTTTAAAGGGGAAAGAGGATTTTAGATTGCTGTTTAAGTTACTGAAAGAAATCCTGGCCAATTTGTGCAAGTTGTGAGATAAATCATTCATCAGTCACCTTTTTCCCCACATAAAAGCAAAGTTTTCAAAAGGAGTTTGAGTTCCCTCGAGGCTTCATTGTTATCTCTGGGATAGTGAAAGTTGGCAGAGAATAACTTCTAAAAACTTTAAGTTGGCAAAGTGGAAAGTTATCAAGTTGTTTTAGATAAAAAGCAGATGGAGAGAGAATGCTGGTATGTCTTTCAAACTCCCCTTCATAGTTCAACCTTTCTATTTCTCTATTTTCCTGCCACATGTCAAAATCACAAATGTCACTTAATCCTGGCGCAGTCAATAAGCCAGGACACCTTCTCACAAAAGGAGAAAAACTGACATAAACTGACATAAATTTCATATGAATTATGAAAGGAAAAAGAGAGAACACACAGGGATAAAAAATAATATCCCTTTTGTGACAAATGAAACCGAAACCTAAACATTGGCAACTGCAGCACGTGACTGCGATTTCCGAATTCCCCATGCTGTTTGGTTTGATCTGACAGCTCCAGAAATAGAAAAGAACGAAAATACAAAAATACGAAAGTATAAAAATATGAAATATGAATTCTGAAGTATATATTTTTGGGCGAAAGTCACGTGCGCTTGACAGACAAATCGAAAGTGCCATTGCAATTCGACAATTGTCTAATTGCCAGTCATTTATTTTCTCTCATTTTTTCCTCGCACTTGTCAATGGCCGAAACGTGTCAGCGCTAAGGATCCAATTAGTTGAATGGATGGAACTCTGCCAGGAAATCAATAAGCGTTTTTTTTTTTGAGAAGCGAGACACTTCTCCCGAGGGCGTGCTTCAGTTCGTAAATACTTACTCGGACTTAATGGCAGTCCCCGCACTGTTTCCACTGCTCAACAAGTGAACTCTGGTCTTAAATTTAGAATACTTGGAGAGTTATTTTTGAAAAAGTTATATATAAATAAAGTAAAGGCAAACAAGTGTGTGTTGAGGGTTATTTGTTAAATCATTAATGACCTTGGTAAACCTTGGTTGAGTAAATTTTGGAGGCTTTAGTAAGGTTTTCGATATGGCAAAAAAAAAGTAAATTTAATATTTCAACATGACTTTATTTACATAATAATTTAACAAATAATACAAGCAATAATAATTTTAATACAAGCTTCCTAATCCATTTAAATTAAAATGTGTACTTCTGCACAATTTATTGCGCATTTATGTTTCTTTTTATTTATTTCTTTCATTAGGAATACAATTCTTTATTTTAAGCTTTAAGTATATTACTGAAACCGCAACTATAAATGCAAATTCGTGGAATCGATTGACTTAAATTGCTTATCGAATCATTTATTTGAATGGAAATCACCATGAAACTTACTAAAATCTAGCCCGTGCCAGAAAAAAAGGCAACCCAGACATTTACCCGATGAACAATCCCCCCCAAATCTCCTCCGATTTTCTTTCCTCGCCCCATCTTAATTGTCCATGGTCTCAAGTGGGTTCACAATGCCAGCGATAAGGCCGGGGATCCAGGTCCCAAATAACACACACAAAAGGCCAGAGGCAGTTGTTGACTAAATGTTTTTGGCGTCCGTTAGTGCAACATCTAGAAGAGGAAGATGCTGGGTCTTGAGATGAACAAGCACTGAAAATAAAACCTAGCAAATTGATTAAAAATAAATTTTATTTGAAAATATAAGAATATAGAAATAGAAATGCATATATTTTATGCTTTTAATAGTACAATGGCTTTTAAAAGATATATAAGAATATAATCTTATACTATACAAAATATTTAGAGGTTTCAAATCACTTGATAAACTGCCTGAAAGTATGCTGTATTAAAATCAGAAGTAAAACCTATAATTTTAAAATATTTCAACTTTTTAAAAATCGTTTTGCATTCAAACATTTAATATCTTTTTATATAAAAGTAGTATATTAATTTTAAAAACTATGTAGAGGTGTAATTTGTATAGTCCGCTATTTGACAGTTTACTGTATTCTTTATATTTTATTTTTAATATTATATGACGGCAACTAAAAATTACTTTCTCTGTAATCACAATTTTCTCAGTCGATTGGCAGGTAATGCGTTTAAAATGAACTTCAAACGGCGCCTTGAGATAAAGAAAATGTTTCCCCTTTCACTCGTCCTCTGTCTGTGTGTCTCCGGATTGCCCAAGATATGTAAATATAGTTCATTGATGATTTTAAGTTGGAAATGCGGGCCTTTATTTTGATTTGGGTGATTCACCCAAAAGGTTGAATCATTGGATTTAACAAGAAATATGCAGAAAGACGGGCAGCAGCTGCACTGCAATTAAAAGCACCGCACACGCCCCCTCAAATACCATCAAAAACTAGGCAGATCAATTGGGAAAGTGTGCTGTTTTGGACCCGTGCCAAGGATATATGGCCGAGACCAGCTGGTTTTCTTGCAACAATGCCGCACAAATTAGAGCCAGAGCCGGAGACAATGGCAGGGAAAACTGCATTAAGGCGGCAAATTGCGGTGACCGAGGCGGACCCGGGGAAAATTCAGGGAAAGGTGAAAGTGTGCCAGGGTGCGTGTGCAGTTTCAGGTAAAAGGTAAAAGGACACACGACAATAAATTATGGCCCGAAAATTGCATGCCAAATTATAGCCGGGGCCATTTCGCCACGCCCCCGATTTCGGTTTGCTATTTAAAATTGATTTAAATTCGCCTTGGCCTTAGGTTCTCCTCTGAATGGGGAAATTATTTGCTAATGGGGCTCCGGCCGTGCCATAAATCTCCGCCACCTTTTCCGCCTCTTATATATTTTCCGCATTTTCGCTGGAATTTTCCAGGCTGCAGCCAACAAGAGAAAGTTGCATACTTATGGGGCACTTTGCATGTACAGTTTTTCGTGATTTAGTGGCAATTTCCTCCTGGTGGTGTCAACCTTGGGAGCCAAGAACCAAGAATCTCCAAGTGCCGTAAAATGGGTCTCATTAGAATTCCTTTTCAGGCAGAGGTGAAGGTCTTTTGGAAATAAATTTAATAAATGGTTCGGTATGTTTTAATGTCTTTTTATTGGTTTTTTAATAATATTCCAGAATTTTGTTGACACTTTTAAATATATTTTTAGGCCTTATAAATTTTTGTAAAGTGAATAGAAAACCATTTGAATTTAATATATAATTCTTGGTACTTCATTTCAATTTAATTATATTTTTTTATAAATGCCTGATATTAATATTCATATTTTTCCTTAATAACCTAAAATCCCCTCTACATATTTTATAATTTATTTTCAAAGAAAGCCCCTCAATAAATCATTTATTAAAAAACCCTAATCAATTGTTATAAATTATTAAAGAGGACATGTTTTCAAACATTCATAAACCCTAAACCAATAACCTTTTTCTAGGAATAATTGGAACTTGTTTAGCGAGTCATTAGTTTAGCCACAACAATAATTTTCCTGGGTTTTACCTTGGGGTTTTCCCTGGGCTTTCCCTATTGGTTTTCCCCAAACGTATTTTCCCATCGCCCAGGGCAACAATTGAAATTATGATTTGGGTTTTGGTGTTTTGATATATGGGCCACCAAACAAGTCACAAAATAAATAATACTAAATAATATATAATAGAACCTACTTGATTAATAGCCCCGCCAAATGAGTCCTGCACAAAGGACAACTAACCATAAAAAAGGAAAAAGGAGAAAACAAAAGGAAAAGAAACGAATTTCATTGATTGGCTGGACCGCACACACTGCGCCGAAAAGGAATTTTGATTTATCAGAGGCGGCGGATAGAGAAATAGAGGGAAATTAGTTAAGGAATTCCCCCAGTCGCACAGGTAGAGGAGTTCTCCTTTATTTTTTTCTTGTGGAAAGGAATCCAACAGGTGCCCTCGGCTGCTAATTGAGCTCGCTTATCGTCGGGGCTCAGGCATCTGGCAAATTAAGTTTTCAGCCACAAAAGGTGGCCATATGCAAAGGAATTCCTTTGGCCCGGATACCCAGATCCCCGCCTCTGCTCTTCTGTTTTTTTAATTAAGTACAACAACGCAGCAAAATTGATTCCAGAGTTTGCTTATCTCAGTGCCAGGATCTCTAAGAGATGCGATGCCGACGATAAGGTGCACCCAACTTAATATAGATGGTTATATCATGCCATAATCGTTGGAGGAAGGTTCTCTTTCCCTTTTTCTGTCGCAGGATCAAGGACGCTCTGCCAGAAGTTGTCAAGTCATTAGGAATATTAGAGGTTGCTAATTGAAACAATAATTTTTAGGGATAGTTTCATAATTTACAATTAATAGGCACTTAAAAATAATGTATTTTTTAAGGGAAATTTGTTTATAATAAAGTACAGACTTCGGTTGCTTAATTTAAAAATATTTCGATATACTTGTGACTTTTTAGGAACTATTTAAATATTTCTTAATGACTTAATAATAAATAAATGCAGAAAAAATAAAATCCACGTTTTTATACAATCTAAAAAATTAGTTTCCCCCACACTGAGAATTTTTCCAACAATTTTCCAATAAACAAAATGAAAAAGCTCAGCTTATTTAAAGCTGCATAAATTATTCAAGTTATTTATGCGGTTCAAGTTCTGGGACTCAGCCAAGATTTCTATCGCTCAACCTTCTCTCGAGAGAAGAATCCACCCGACATTGATCAAAGCGATGATAGTATAAATTCCAATTAAGCTATCAAAAACCCTTTGGTAAAAGAAAATACTTTGAGAACTTGGTGAGTGAGATAGATCCAACGGTAAACGAAACTGCCAAACGAACGAATAAATTTTCCACGCTCTTATCGGATGGGAAAGTATCTCTAGGGTTCTCGTTCTCATGTCTTCGATGGCCAATCCAATGTCTCTATAAAGCGATCATTAAAATTATGGCATATCGGCTGACCGACGACCGACGTGGCCCTAATGAAATTATTAAAAATGCATTTAACTCCGGACCATATTCATAATATGCATAAATGTATAAAGGGAGCTCAGAGCCCACAGCAGGCTGAGAACGGGTCTGGGGCCGACATAAATAACCTAACCTCATGCCATCTCGTGGCCATCTTTGGGGAGCAAACTAATTATGCATTCATTTTGTTTGCCAACAATTAAGTGGCCCGGAGGCGTGGCGCATTTTTCATTTTACTTATTAGTAGTCGGACATCGCAGGGCTGTCTCAGGGAGCCCTCAAGGAGGCTGAGATCCTTGGCCCCGGCATTTGATTTATGGCGGGCACGCACTTGATTTAGCCAGCCCAGAGTCCCCCTAAAGGATCGGTAGCCCCCCGGAATCATGATGACCCACTTAGGCATTTCGCTGTTCGGTTGGCCTCCTCCTTCTCCTCCTCAAAGAAAGCCATGACATGCTCAAATATGGAGTAAACTATGTTGCGGAATAATCAAAAAGAAGTACTTGACTTGTCGGATGTATAACGCGTGCACTGGGGGAATAGTTGTAGACTTACTTACAATAAAAAATTAATGGAAATTTGCAGAAATATATGTATGTTAAGTCAAATATTTAATTCCGATCAATTGTAGTTTTTTTAAGGTTTTTGTTTTTAGGATAGAAACTGGAATTACCATACTTCGAATCATATTTAAATAAATTCTTAGGTGTCAGTATAAATTCCTAACTTCGAGATTTGTTTCAAACTTATAATACATTTATTCAATTTTAGAAATTACTAGTAGATATTTATTTTAAACTTACCATACGTTTATTCAACTTTAAAAATATTTAGAGATTTATTATCACCGTAAAAACTGTCTTATTATATCACACTAATTCGATATCAAAACATTTTTAAAACAAATTTTTTACCTTTTTTTATAAATTATCAAAGAAATAATTTAATAATAATAATATTAAAATTAAATTAAATTAAATACTTAAGTGTTCGAAAAAATAATTCATTTTGGGATCCTACAATATTACCAAATTATAAAATTATATTATTAAAAATAGTGCTGTCCTTATTGTTAATTGAATTGTTTAATATTCTGATATTCTGTTTAAAAAGAATACAAATTTCCACCATTTTCTTAGTAATTTTCTCCCAGTGTTCCCCAAACTGGTTCGCCAATCAAATGACCATTTATTCAAGCCACATTCGGTTGCAGCGGAGAAAGAAAAAACACCCACGCGACAATTACTTTCTAAAAGGCGAGCGGGCCGACTGGCAAATCAAATTTTGCACCAAATTAGGCGCCAAATCGGTTAAAATGTTTTAAATTGGAAGCAGCCACCGGCTCGCCTGGCCACATGCTGTGCCAAAGCCGTCCCAAAGAATTCCATTTCATGGGCGTTTTTCTAATTTCTACCAGCAGCAGCAGGAGCAGTCGTGGCATCAGAAAAAATTCCAATGAACAAAGTAATGCAGAAAACGCCTTATCCGGTCGCTCCTCGGTCGTTATCGACCAGAGGGGGAGTCTGTGGGCCAGGGGAACGGAACTGTCAACGCCACCACCACCAGTCGTAGTCGGAGTTGGAGTCGGAGTCCAAGACCAAGTCCAAGTCCAAGTTGCGGCCAGTGCCCACCCATGAAGCCGGGCGCTGTCCATTGGCTTCTGCGGTGCATTCATTTGACAAACGCTGACAGCGGCGACAATGTCCCAGCAGCGCAACATCAACCTCAACCTCAGCCGAGGCCTCAGCCGATTGCGGATGCAAGTGGCCATCATCGATGGCGGTATTGGTTGGGGAACGGGGAACGGCAACTTGATTTCTTATTTGAATATTTATTTCTGGCGGCACTGGCTGCGGCAGGGACAACGTGGTCTTTGGCGTCGCCATCGCCATCATCGATCGTGACAATCGCCAACGCAAGTGCAAAACTCTTCACTTCATGTGTCGATTTACATCGGGGGGGTCTACGATCCAGATCGAGATCGAGATCTCGTCTCGGCAACAGTTAACCAATCGTGCGTTGCACTTAGAGAAATTAAATTTAAAGATATCTAGGAAAAAAAATACAAATATCACTAGAGACTTGAAATTATTTTTTAAGTGTGTCTAAAAGTATGTAATAAAAAGTTTAAGGCTCCAAATAGAGTGCAAAATTGGTTTAGATCGATTATACATGTTATAGCATAGTTTTAGAAACGAGTTTAAAGGATTTCAAAACTCTAGGGATTTTTAGGGGATTTTATAGAAATTTAAATCGACTGCAATCGATTTTAAACAGATTTTATCGTGATTTTGGAGATTTTAAAACACTTATTATAGAATTCAATATAATTATATATATTTAATTCAATATAACCGAACGTTATTTTTATTTTATTTTATTAAAAATATTAAAAATATTTTAAACTTAATTAATCATAAAATTAATTTTTAAATATTATCAAATATAATTTCTATCTACTTTTAATAAACTCCCGACCTTCCTTAAACCTCCATTTCTCTCAGTGCATCTGGTCTGCCTATCACCGACGATTAAAATTGACGTTAGTGGAGTTGTGAACGCGTCGCTGCTTACACATCAAGCTTCCCCCCTTTTAGCCCCCTTGGAACCCCCTTGCCACCCCCCTTATAACAACCCCCTTGCACCCCCTGGCACCCCCCACGTCAACACTTTCTTCGCCTAAACGTTTTCATTATTTATGAATTGATCAATTTGTTGCTGCCGCCGCGGCGCTCGTTGGCCCTGCAACTACGACTATCATCAGCGGCCATCAAGTTGCATCGTTTGGTTTGTTTGTTGTGGCCATTAGCGTCACTTGATAGAGGCTATATATCCCCCAGAAAAATCTGGTATCTCCCTGTCTCTCGCTCCCTCTCGGTAGAGCCGACTTAATTTATTTCAAATTGTTGCGGCGCATCATCAGCTGCAAAATTATTTACCCAACTAATTTATGCAGATTTTTTCAAAACGTTTCAAATTAGATATTGAGTGGGACGCTGGGGGTCAGGGGTTCAGGGAGGAGGGAGGAAGATGCGAATGATCGGATCGGATCGATAATTGTCATTGACTGGAGGTTAAGTGGGGATTGAGTAGAGAGATTGGGCATTATCAAGGGATTTATAGGCTGGGAAAAATAATTTTTAGAGGAGATTTTTGAAGAATATTTCAGGGGTTTATATTTTTGAATTAATTTATTTTATCTTTGGTAATAAATAAAAAATATTTCTAGTTTATTTATTACAAAATTCCTTAATATACATGAGTATATATTAAATACTTTTTAACCCAGGAGATTTTTGAAGAATATTTCAAGGGCTTATATTTTTTATATAGTTTAAAGAATCTTAGGTAACAAATAAAAATTATTTCGAGTTTATTTATTAAAAATTTACTTAATTTATTTGAGTATATATTAAATACTCTTTATTTGTTTAATGAATATTTTTATCCTGCCTTAATTGACATTTGGGGACCTGTGCTCAATTGAATCCTTCCTGGAATTGCATGATTGCATGACTGTCAGTATCACTCTGAATTTAAGGATAAAATGCGTCCAAGGCTGTGTAGTCCATATATCATTGACACACATCTGACAATGGGCCTGACACTTATTTACCATTGTGGCCTTTTGTTTTTGTTTATGGACACGCGATGCGATGCAGGTGCGGCAATTAAAACCCCAGCTCCATGTGGGAGCCCTTGGCAGAACTGAAAGCCAAAAAAAAAAACTAAAAAAAAAAACGCAACTCAACTCGAAACCCAAAGAGCTAATGAACGAAGTCAACTATTTGAACAGTCAATTAGCACACAGATGTTAATTTAGGACAGTCCAAACTTTGGCCCCTCTTGGGTGTGCTCGGAATGCGAACGTCGCAGCGTCATAAATACGGGTTAAAACCCCTAAAGCTGATCCTAAAAGTTATAAATAATATGAAGAAAAATTATATAAAACCTTCTGATATTATTTTAGATATAGAATTTCCATTAAAACACCTTTAAATATTTAAAAAAATAAGAAACTCTCAATAAATCTTTTTTTAAGGGCGTTCCACTGTCATAAATCCCATAAATCCCACCTGGCTGTCGTTGACTTCTTCTAAATATTGGTGTCACTCGGCTGGACAGGAAGGCCACAAACGAGACTTCCTTGCAGCCGGGCTTAGCCACATTTCGAGGACTGCAACCTGGCCCGGGGGCAAGTCCTCCCTGCATTTCTTTTTGGTCCCGTTTGTATTCATTTCCAAGCACGTTGCGGTCAGGGTTGAGTTCCTGTCTCCGTTCAATTGAAAAACCGCAACTGCTGCGGGCCGATCCTTTGTTGGCATTAACCGGAAGCCAAGTCCAGGTCCATGTCTAATGTCCTGGGCAGTGGGCTTTTATTTAACATGACGCAACAGAATGGACAAGAGAGAGAAAGGTCCTGTCGACGTCTGCCACCAGTCACCCCTCTCACCTTTCACCTTTTTCTGGCCGCCGGCGATTTTCTGGGACTGTATTCGTCCCGTGACTCGGCGTTTCTGTCTTTTGTCACATTTTTGCATGAAGATTTCTCTGCCTCATTAGGGGCTTGGCTTGAGTTTTGCTTTCAAAAAGCAAAAATGCCAAATGGACCGGAAGGAAATTGTCCATAAGTCTGGGAATTTTTGTGAATTTTCAACAAGGAAATTGGCAATTTGTGAAGCGATTAAATTTGAATCACACTTCAAATATAATATTTCTTGAATTTTTATAACCGAAAATCGGAAAGGAAATGATCGTAAAGATATGACTTTTCAAGTGATTGAAACTTTGAGTAATTAATCGTATCGGAAACTAAGCCAGAAATAGGTTTTATTATTAGAGAAAAGGAAGTACTTGATTATTTTGATTGTAATACATTTTATAATTAAGAAAAGGAAATACTTGTTATTTTCAAGTGTTGAGAAGGAAATTAAATCAGTGAAGGTGGCCGGAAGTGAACTTTTATTGAGGAATCGCAGATATTTTACAGTAAGCTAAATTTCTTGGTTAAGTAGGAAATTATCAGATAAGGATATTAAAGGAAATTATATATAAAATGTAAATTAAAAATAATTTATATATTATTCTTAATATATTTAATTCTATAAAACATATATTTCCGCAAGGAACTATTATGAATATTAATTAATTCATCATATATTTTATTATATAAAACATATCTTTCCGCTAGAAATACCTCCTATATTTAGGACACAAAACCCCCCTCAATGTACACTTCGATCAATGTCAAGTCACTTCCTTTCTTCTTACGCATCTGGAATTCCCAATAAATCGAACTTATTTCTCTGGCTGCTATCAATAAATTCCTCGACGAATTCCGGCCCGATAAGGACATTTTCTGGGAAAGGGAAAGTTGGCTCATGAAGTCACATTACAAATATGCGAGAGAGTTACCAAAGCCTAATCAGTCAAATGGTCAGCAGTACGGGTACCTTTAAGGCATTTCCTTTCAGATGGATAGATAAATATATATACTATATATATTTCGGCTTATCGGGAGATTGGCTTTGAATGGAATGTTGGGCGGCACCGAAAGTGATCTGTGACTAGTGATCACGCGTCGAGTGCGGATGTTTACACTTCGAATCGGTTATCGCCGCGAGAAGAACCCGAAACCCGCTTCGATATTTCTTATATACGTATTTTTTCGCACTTGGCACAACCAATTATCGGCGGGCGATAACCCAGAAGCTATGGCTAGAGGGGACCGCAACCGTGACCTACTACAAAGCCCCGCCAATCGGCGGTATATATGGTGGTGCAATTGGTCAAGAGCGGCTCGTTTGTGGCATTTACTCCTCTATGCCGAGGCGGCATTAAGAGCCAACAATCGTTCGCGCCGGAGGTCCCCATTTAAGCCCCTTTCGCGGACCGTAAACAACTTGTAAACCTTCTCCTTCTCTTTACATATCGAAGTGCACAGGAAAAGAGATACTGCTACTATATATGGAACTATACTATATCTATATCGGGGTGAGAGGGAAAGCCGCCATGATCTTAGGGCGTGCCGAGGTTGTCAACAGGGTATTACAGCCGGGGTCTTAGGAGGAGGAAATAAACCCCAAAAAAAAGAAAAAAGATAAAATTAAGACGGGCAATTCCCGAATAAATATTTATCGGACACTTGTGGAGATTTTAAAATAAAGGTTTAAGTCAGGAAAACAAAATAAAACATATATGTAGCTTTAGGTAAAAAAAATTAAATAAAATTGTTTCGAAACTAAAAGCAAGGACTTTCTTAAAATTACGTAACCCAGAACATTTAAATTTTTTTTCTCGATGATTATAAATAAATTTATAAACCTCCTTGTTGACAGTTTTTAAGCTCTATCCATTTATAGTCATTTAATAGACCCTAAGCTAAGCCAGATATACTTACGTTTTATATTTGTTTTTGTTTACAATTTTTGCCCGCAATTTTTATGGATGTCTTGCCTTCGATTTTATTAAAGACTTTATATCCCCAATAGACTTTATCGTTTATAGAGCTCGATTCGGTCACGTTTCGATCGCCTGACAAGCGAACAAGTCACGCGATATTTTATTATAGAAGCCGAAATAAATCGAAACTCGAAAATCCCATGGTTTATGGATCTCTCGAAAGTAATCTCATTGCATGGCGTCATGTACTTTCTATATCGGTTCAAATTTGTTTCGATTCCGTCATCTTGGGCAGTCTACTCTATCGCCTTTGGTCAATTCTATTTGGGGGCAAGCTTACCTACTGGGAGAAGAATCTAGTAATTTTTCCACTAGCCTTTCATTGAGGCGGCGCTAACCCATTGGAAGGCCATAAAAAGAAAAAACTCGAGTGGCTTTATCAGGGGAAAGGGGTGACATCACTCTCAACGACCGGTCATTAAGTCGCAATTTGGCCAAAATAAATACCTTCGACTGCGACTTTTTCCACCACCTTCTAGTGGGGGGCTCGTTACGCAAACACAGAACTTGGCCAATTTATTGGTCTGCAACGGGCCTCCTCTTCAGGCCACCTTTTTGTGTTATTTCGCATTTGGTTTATCGTCTGGGCATCGTAAATACCTTTACCCTTAGCTGTTCGAGGGCAATCAAATCCTATCGGATCGGATCGATCGATAGGCGACGCTCTCCTGTTGCCGTGGTCACTCCTCTCCAGATTGGATTTTGTGGTGCTAGGTCAAGGCCAAGTTATCGCATATCCAGATATGTATTTTGGCAAATGCGTTCGTCAACGTTACGGGGCACTTTCGATAGTCCATAAATGGCTAATTGGGTCTGGGTGTGAGCCATTTTGGGGGAGGTACTTTTTGGGTCAGGCGCGAAAGAGGGGACTGACCAGTTAATAGTTATCGAAAGAGAGTTCATTGTGGGGATTTCCTTTAAGTAAATGTTATTATCTGTCTTTAATATAATTTCTTTATTGTATTGATTTCTTTTTTAATCCTTTTTAGCTAAAAAAATGATTCTATTAATGATAGCAACTCAAATATAAGTTCGCTAAGCTTTAAAATAGAAAACCTTATTAAATAATATTATTTATTCCATGTTTTGTTTTAATTCTCACAAGACTTTGGCATGGCATATATGTAAATCTAATATCAGCGGTCTAATAATTCTATTTAACAGCCACTTAACAATTTTTCGCACTTGCTTTTTATTACAAATTAAAGACGTAATTAAATTTCGAAGTACGGGAAACCCCTTTCACAAACTATTGTTTGAAAGTACTTGACAAATTCCAGACTCAAAGTTCAAGTTCTAGTTCAAGTTACAGTTCAAATTTTAGTTAAAGTTCCAGTTCAAGTTCTAGTTCAAGTTCTTAGGTAACTTCCCTTAAAGAACTTCCGCAAGTGCGTTTTGACCAGGTTTCTAATCTCACATTCCTTTCGGCCCTGACCATAGCCATATTATTCCCGGAATTTGCGCAAATAAAATTATCACCAATCAAAGCAGGTGAGTCAGGAAGCACCGAAAGATCAGAGGTTTGGTTTGGGTGTAAATTCTTTTATTAGCTCAAGAGAATTCTCGGAACTCCGATCGAATTGTATTTATAGATAGATAGCGGGGTGTAAGAACCAGTTAGAACCGCTTTCTATGGCTAATTGCTGTCTTATCGAGCTTAACAATACGGAATTGTCAACTAAGTTGGTTTAGTGTCCAGCGGCAATAACACTCGAGAGGTGGAGAGGTCTCTTCCGATCCGTTTTGGCTTCGGGGATTATGTCTTTATGGCGGCACACACATTCCTCTTCAAACGAAGTTTACGGCCGGACAAATCAATCAAGCGACCTTGGCGCTAGGTCGTAATTAGAGCCATAGATCACTCTGGCCAAAACGGAAGTCCAAGGCAGCTGTTAATTGCCTGTAGTCTATAAAAATCTTGGCCGGTGTCTATCAATGAACATATAAATCACTCGAAACTATATGGTATCGATATCCTTTGATATTCGACCGAACGCCGAGGGCACACGACGAAGGACATCAATGAAATTAAGTTTTACCAGGAAAAATTACATACCTATTACCCCCGGTCGGTATTTACCTGGCCAGGAGCAGTTGCAAAATGCCAAAAAGGCCGCAATTATGCACGGCCCGTCACATAAATTGTCAATTCGTTGGACATTTGGGCCAACTCGGAGTTCTGGGCCTTTACCTGGCTCGGTTCTCCTTATCGTCGTCGCCTTGCCTTTGTCCCAGCTCATTTCTTTTTCAATTTTTTGCAACAGTTTTCCGGCTCTAACTGGGGTGTTGTGTGTGTTTTATCTGAAGGTAGAAGTGTTTTATCTGGCACTTTACTTTTTTACTTGTAATTGGCCACGCTGATAAGGGATAAGGGTTTTGGGCTGGGCTTCGGTTTGGCTTGGGTCAAGTCCTGGGTGGTATTTTTTACCAAGACCTTACAGTTTTTTGTGTAACGGAAAGAAAATATATTTATAAAAATATTGTAAGAAAGAAATGTTCAAGAAAAACCATTTAAAAGAAAAATAAAACAAAGACAAAATCAACCCGTTAGGAAAATAATTAAAATTAATTATTATTCAATAAATTATAAGTTTTTTAATTTCATATCTTATATTTAATTGCTAGGGCTATTAATAAAAATTCGTAAAAATAAAAAAAGCTTCTTGCGTAACCAAAATAAAATAGTTTCTCAACATAAATAATATTGTTTCTTTGTTTAACTTTATTTTAATTTTGAAAATTGTATTAAAGATCACATTAAAATATTATCCCTCTCAAATCTAAAAATGTACCACCATTTCTTAAATCTAAATCAAATATTAAAGCTTATAAGATCACAGAAATTATTATACAAAATTCTAAAATAAATAATATTTACCGATACATCAAACAAATCTTCATTGATATAATATTTTTCCTTCCTTTAACAATTAAGGTAAAATAAAATAAAGTAAAAAACAATATTCTCCTTCTGAAAACCTTAAAATAAACACATTTTTCAGTAACAAAATCCCCCATTAAACCTCATTAGATCACAGATCACCAAATGACAGCTTACAAATCATTTAAAATCATGTCCGACATGCACAGAGCCGAACACAACAGAAATGCATTTAAGAAATTTACATTTCTTCAAGTGTGTAGCCAAGGCTTTAAGAAAAAGATTCTGGCTAACGAACTTTTACTACTTTCTAACTGGATCGCGGGAAAACATCGAGTCACAAGTCCGTCCGCTCAGCGGTCGGTCGTGGGTGAGTCAAGGGAGTCAAGGTTTTTATGCTAATTTCGTGCATTTCCCCCAAACATAATTTAGTCACTTTATGCTTTTTCGGGGAAAATATTCAGCAAATTCCTAAACACTGCCTGGCTGACAGGAGGCGACAAAACATTTTGACGCAGCGGCGGCGCTCCTCCTTCTTCAAATTCCTGCAGCGTTTTTTTATTGGAAAAGTCATAAAGATTTCGTAAATAATAATATTGGCGTGTGGAAATTATTTTAAAATATTCTTTGCTTATTCAAATTGAGTGACTGCCATGAAGTCATCATGATCACGATCGTCAAATTGATCGGGCCAATCAAGTTCTCAGCTCTGAGTTCTCGGGCGGCGGCAAACAACAAAACCCTCCTCGATCGGGGACAAGTTTTTTGAAGTTTTTTTTTTTGTCCCGGGTTATTGTTTGAGGGCGTCAATAGAACGGCATATTGACACCTCACCTCAGCCGGGCTCTCGGACCTGAATCAGTTTCCCAAGATGCTCTCAGAGGGAAAACAGTATAGATTTTATGGAATATTTGCTTGAGCGGTGATCACACCATTTCACAGTCATAACTACTTGATTATACTAGAAATGGTTTCAGAATGCTTTAGAAAATTGTGGTCTTTAAATAAGATTAATATTTGGAGAGTTTCAGGTGGACAAAACTGGGGAAAATGTATTTTCTGTTGCTTAATAACTAAAAGTAAATGTCTTAAAGAGCTCAAGAATGGCCACCTTAATTTTTAATTCATTTTTGAGAATGAATTCTGGAACGAATTATTTCTTAATAAATTTTAGAGATTGAAATTCCAACGAATTAAATAAATATCTACTTGAAATTTGGACACATTTAAAAAGAAAGTCACAGCTCAGATTAACCCATAAAAAATGTCTAAATAAATAAGATTAATACTAATTCTGTAAGAAACTCCCCATATAACCCTTCCAAACTTTAAAATTGATAACTCTCTTTTATATTTTTTAAACCAATTCAAACTTAAGTCTATCTATGCTCCATTTAAGCCAATTATATTATTTTCTAAGCGGCTTAAACTGGATTTCCATTTTGGCAAACCAAAACCAACCCGAAAATATGGTTCGTAATACTCTTAACCCGCCCAAAATAAAGCCTACAAAAACCCAGATAACGGTTAACCAGGCAGCATATAACTCAAACTGAAAGCTTTTTACTTTATCTGATTAGGAAGCGAATAAATCAAAATGCCTCACACTTATAGG
>VNJO01000473.1:0-18497 GCA_008042535.1 Drosophila tani
GCAGAGGGTATTATAATTTTGACCAGATGTTTGCAACGCAGTGAAGGAGGCATCTCCGACCCCATAAAGTATATATATTCTTGATCAGCATCACCAGCCGAGTCGATCTAGCCATGTCCGTCTGTCTGTCCGTCTGTCCGTCTGTCCGTCTGTCCGTCTGTCCGTCTGTCGGTTTCTACGCGAACTAGTCTCTCAGTTTTTGAGCTATCGAGCTGAAATTTTCAGCATAGTCTTATTTCTTTAGCACGCAGTATATATGTCGGAACGACCGAAATCGGACTACTATATCCTATAGCTGCCATAGGAATGATGGCGAAATTAATGTAAAAAAAAATTTAACTTCTCTGTTTTTCAACGAATTTCTATAAATTTTAAGACATAGCAGTTTTTTAAGGTTCTAGAATTACGGTTTTAATTTCATTAAGATCGGTCCACTATATCATATAGCTGCCATAGAATCGATCGGTCCATTTATATGAAAATGTAAAATTCTACATGTAAAATGTAAAATTTACAAAATTCGATGTTTTTTCAACATTACTAAAATGGTTCGATTTTCAATGATCCAATTACAGACTGCAAGGGTATACCAACTTCGGTTTACCGAAGTTAGCTTTCTTTCTCGTTTATATATAAATAATATCAGCATGTTTTCCTTCCGAGAAATGTAATCAATGTTTGGCACTCTTGCCTGTAAACTTCAATAAATATTTAATCTTTTTTATTGTACATATATAAGAAGGATAAATAAATGTTAAGGAACGTAATGTTTCAATAAATGCTTTTAAAATAAATTAAACAAGCCTGCTGAATGGCTTTTAAAATAAAATAATTGTTAATGGCTCTTTTTGTGCGCTGTGTGGCCATCGTTTTGCTGACAATTAGAGCTGCTGAGAGGGGCCACTTCCCTTGAAGTGGGGCCATGTCGTAAACAGGGACAACAAGTGTCCCGAGTACCGTGTCCCGTGTCTCCTCATTTGACATCAATAAACTGGAATTTAATTTGCTGGCGTACTCGGGCGGGCCGCACCTCCAGGCGCCTTTGGTTGTGATGACATTTTGGCCTGGCCAACTTATTGTGGCTAATTGCCAGTTGGTCAGCAAATAAAGCCATTCATCTTTGTCACCTACGACTCCTTGAGCGGGTTCAGTTTGAGTGTGCATTATTGTCGTGTCACTTGGTTTATCGGCTAATTGGGAAGCACTCTTGATTCACCTTGGCCCAAGCACACCTGTCCATTTCATGAGCCCTGCGGATTAAGTAACAGCAATCAGCTGGCAAATATTGACTTGGCCACTAATCACCTGAGAGCCCGATGAAAGGGATAAAATAAATGGATTCCAAAATAAAAATACTCTGGTTTCTCTTTTAATAAAATAAAGCAAACCATTAGCTAAGCTTTGTATACATTAAATAAAAAATCAAAGCAGTTTCTAAATTTAGAAAAAAGAAAAATACATAAGAAAGGAAGCCTAGCTTTCGATAAGAACTTTTCCCAGATAGGGCCCCCACAAGGGCACTCCCCAGAGCTATATACAATAGGGTACATACATAGACTCTATAACTGAGCGCTCATTCCTATCGAATCCATTAACCGGACTCGAAGCAAAATCAGGAATTCCCAGAGCTGGGACGAGGCTGGGAAAGGCTGTTTAATGAATCGCTGCCCAGTAGCCCGACAAGCGATCAAATGCGTCTGGCAACATGTTGCAAGTCGGAGGCACTACAGCAACATCTTGGACTTTGATGGGCAGCTGCTACTCCTCCAGCTCCACCTCCTCCTCGTGCCTGGTCAACTGCTGGTTTGTGTGGTCACTTCGTGTTTTTGTTGTCATGACGACACGCCCACTTTGCATTTTCAAGGGCAACGCAACGGCTATGGCATTTTCCTTGGGTTATTTATATCAAGTCGCAACCTTATTTTTTGCCATTTTAATACCTCTTTCTAGGGGAGGTAAAGGGTGTATTGTGTTTAATTTATGAAGAGGGTAATATAATGAGAAGTAGGTTCTAAAATTATAATTATAGATCTTGTATATAGTTTTTATTATAATATTAACTCCAACCCAAAACCTCAACAATAATAATGTAGTTTTCACAGCTCTAAGAATTAAAGGATTCCTGATTAAAAGCCCCAATAAAATAGATTAAAAATATGCAATTTTTATCTTAAAAACAATTACCAGGTACCTCATAGTCGGGGCCCTTGATCGCTGAACTCCCTTAGTGCTTTTGGAGTCGCTCACGTGCTCGTGACGCAAATTGCAGGGCGCCCTAATTGCAGTTCCCAGCTGCAGGCAAATCCCTTTCTCAGCTCTGATTTTTCCCCTTGATTGTTTTTTTGCAGCCCACGGATTGTCGTGCAATTAGCCGCGGACATAATGAGGTCGAGGGGAAGGGAGAGAATCAGGGATCTTTACCTTTCCCTATCTGGAATACACAATTCTGCACTTAGTCATTTTTTTTAACTTCAAAAATAAGTGACACGATTGTGGTTTATTGATTTACTTTATAAGAATTTATGTGAATTTATTAAAGCATTTTTGTTGAGTAATTAAATGATACTTTCATAAAGCATATTTATATGTTTCAGAGAAGGTAATAAATACAATTTTTAACTAGCCATTTCAAGCTTATTTATTGTGTTTATTATTGTATTCATATCGAACTTTAAAGCTGTTTTATTTAAACAACCGAAAGAGTCATACCCCTTAGCTTCCCCCCTTATTTCTTACCCAGAAAAGAATAGGAATTTAATAAGAAATAATAAACAATTTGTAAATACTTATGCATCATGAAAAATTATAAGGAATTTGCACTTTGTCTTGTCTGAAAGATAGCACTTTTCGCCTTAATTGCCAAGTCATTCCTTTTGGCTTTCCCCTCCGAGACATGCCTTTTTTTCGCACTCTCTCGGAAAACTCTAACAAAAGTTGGGCCAGGAAAAACATTTTGGGGTAATTTATCAAAGGCAATATTTATTTTGTATATCAATCGACGCAGATTATTTTTTTGGGTCACTCTTCATTCGCCGATTCATACATATATCGATACTTAACATATGTTTATCACACAATTGTTTACGGCCAACAACGCGTCATATTAAGTATATGGCAATGACGTCATTTCATGGCCCACTGACGCCGCCATTCATTCACCGATGTCGCTCCTATACAAATATATATATATATATAAATAAATTTAATGATCCCATTCCACAGGCAGACACTCATGCATGACGTAGCCACTCACGTTTCTGTTACATGTAAATCCATTTACATAAGCGACAATATTTGCGTATTAATTAAACTGCCTTGGAAACAAAAACAACAAAAAACAACAAAAGTTATATATATAGGTGACTATATAGTAATAAAAACCGGTTGCCTGAGGCGGGAGAAGTTCCCTTGAGAGCCAGTGTCTCCTTGCAGCGATCATCAATGCAAAATCTTGTTTGGAAAATATAATAATAAATAAATATTTTCTAAAGAAAGAAGGCATTGAAAAATATATATTCTAAATTTATAGTAGAAAAAAATTGCAAACCATTATTATAATAAAGTAAAACTGATAAACTAGTCAAGGAAAATAGAAAATCTGCTGATAAAACTGGCCTAGTTGTGTGTTTACTTTGTTTCACTTTAAGTTCTGTGGAATCCCCCACTTTGATTCATATTTAAACTTTTCATAGGCCCCGAATATTCCCAGAATATTCCTTAAACATTCCTAGACCATAACGTAAAACACTTTAAGCACACTTTGAAAGTTTATTTATGCAATGAACGCCGAGGCCTTTTATTTATGAGGAGACAACGAAACTCTTTCATGCGCTTTTGCCATAAAAATGGCCTGTCCTGGCTTGGCTATTTTCATGTTCTGGCTCCATCAAACTGCCGCAGACAGGCACATGTTTTTCCCACAAAATACACACAACAATTTCCACCAATTTCCAAAATCTTTCACCATTATTCGGTTCTTTATGGCTAATAAATGAAAAAGTTGCACGACTCGTGTTTTTCGCGCGTGTTGCATGTGCAACAGATTCGATTCATTTCGTGGCTTGAGGTTGGTTTTGTGTGGATTGGGTTCTGTGGTCACGTGTTTTCACAGCCTTGGCTTTTCCCCCGCTACGTGGAATTTTCCAGGGGTTTTTCCTCGACTTGCTGCTGCTGTTGCTGAGAGCACAAATTGAATTTTCTATGGCCCACAATTCAGAGTTTATTTCTGCAATTATCTCAAGTCCTCCCTGTTTGGATTACCTTTGGTTTTTCCTGCGTACAACACCCTCGGATATTTTACGACTCTTTCGGCCGAGTTTTTCCTGCTTTTATTTGATTTTTCACCCGTTGACCTTTGGCGTGCGGAGTAGCCAGAGTCAAGTGGGCTTTGTTTTCCATTTCAATTGCAAACATTTTAATGGAAAGTTTTTCTCTGCCCAATTTCGAATTGCAATGGCAAACAGGCCGCTGGCTCTTGGCCAAAATAATGAGCAGCAAACGCACATTCCATAAAATCTCCACCGAAATAATATCAGGAAATACATATAGTTGAATGCATCTGAGAGGGGCGGTGTGTGTGTGGGGGGCTTTGGCTGATTAAAAATTCAGCAAGCGTCGCGCTGGCTAAATGGAAATTTCGCAATTTGGGCCAAGCCAAGATTTGTGGCCTGCAGCAGCGGCGATTGAAGGCGGGCCATAAATCAAACCATTTGTCAATTGCCAGGCAATCAGTAAACAACGCCTTTGAGATCTGTACCTATTTTTTTGAGGTGTGTGGGCCGCCTTTCGCTTTTTTTTATTTTATTTTTTTGTGGGTCTAATCCACATCTAATCATCATTCTGCAAAAAAAAAGACGCGACTCCTGCACAGTTTGCGTGTCTCTTAATGATGGTGACATGGTGGTGTTTCATTACCCAGAATGTCAGTTAATTCCATTAACCAGCCAGAGGTCCTTAAGTAGGCGTGGAAGAACGCTAATGAGGTCCAGGTAGAGGTAAGTATTTTATGCGGAATTTAAATGCTTCCTAAATAGAAATTACTCTTGCAGTTACACAATTAAATTCTTTACTACCTTTTGGGGGGGTTGACATAATTCTTGGCTTAAGTTGGCTCAAGAAAACTTTATGACAAATGTTGTTTACTCTTAGACACACATTTATTTTATTATTTTGTCCAATTTAGGTTTTATTTTAGGACTCTTGTCTTAATTACTTCTTCTCTAATTGTTTTAAATTGTCTCAGAAAGCTAAGCTAAATATTTGTGCAGTCGACCCTGAGTTTTCATTGAAAAGATTGCCTTTATTTCTTGCTTTAATTTTTTAAATTGCTGAAATAGCTCAAGTTTTAAGTTCGTGCCAAAATAAAAATATAGCTCTCAGCATTATTCATACTTTAATAAGCGAAATGAAACCCAAAAAAAGAAAAGCAAGTTCAAGAGTGCGGAATATGGTTCTCTCTTTCGCTATAAATTAATAGCCAGAGTTCTTACTCTTGTAAGTTAAAGTTAATTTGTTACCCGAAAGACAGGAGAATTAATAGATTCTGGTCTTGATTAATTAAGCAGACTTCTTGACTTGTGCGGGAGCTATCAGCGGGAACACATTTCAGCCAACATCTCTCTCTCGTTTTATGTCTCTTGTCGGACTCTAATTAATTGACAAATGATACTCCCAGCTATACACTTTTTTATTGGCAGTTTTTCGTATAAATTTTCCTTCTTTTTTTGGGGCAAGTGCAGCTCCCGCTGTGAACTCTGCGCCGCCCACGCCACACCCCGAGCTGTGCAATTTATGTGTTGTCAACCCACGACCATTTCCCAGCTGAGTATACGGGCTTCTGGCCTCGGATCTAATGCATTTTTGAAAGGCAAACAGAGGGAACAGAAGCCAGCCCGCTAATCTGCAAGACAAATGCATAAACAACATTGCAGAGATGGATTTCCGAGAGACCCAGAAGCACTGGCAAAGTCCCCAGATAAAGGCTGTCCCGTATAAATCGCTTGCAGAAACTGTTGCCGGGCTGCGGGAGCATTCACAGATACTCTCTGCTTCTTGGCGTATCTCTCAGATACGCACACCTTATCGCCGCCGCTCAGCCATGTGTTTTGCAACTTGCCTATCTTTACAGCCGCTTAGATGTGGCTACGATAAGGACAGGAAACGGTTAGATATATGTATATATTCAGGTCGCAAAAGCGTTGAAATTAATTAAATAGTACTGTTTTTTTGGCAGCTTTTGTTACACAACAAATGGAGAAGAAAGTCGCACAATTTCAGGGGAAATAAAAGTGAAATTACCAGCAGGTAAAGTATCTTTTTCTTTTTTCTCTTTTTTTTTAGATGAGTCATTTGGGAAACTGACTGAAGCTGTTGTGTAAGCGGATTTATCTTGAGGCTTAGGAGGTTACCCAAGGTGAGATGTCTTTAGGGGATTTTTTCTAGAGAATTTAAGAGATTTATTTACCTCCAAACTAACTTAACTTTAAAACTATTTCTTGGCAAGTAAGCATATAATGCTTTTTGCTAAAAATCCACATCAAAAAACATATTTAAAATGTAAAGGTTATTTTTTAGGAAACTTCATCAAGAATTTATATCGTATTGTAAGCAGAAAATTATAAGAGACATTCTCTCCCTATCTGCTATTATTCCTTAACTATTTTCTGGATAATAAGGATTACAAATTCAATTCTTGATTAAACCCCCTACCCAAAACCCTTCGGGAATTAATAATATCTGCTTTGTGTGTTCCATGAATTGGCGAATCCAATGTAAAAAGGCGGTGGTTGCCAGTGAAACTGAATAGCTGGCACTTTGCCCAGAATCGAAACAAATAAAACGAGTGGCGACAAACCAACTTGTTGGGCAGCTGTTGCCGCTATTTGTTGCTTCGAAATAAATAGAAATGTTATATTCGTTCTCTTAATAGCCGACAAGTGTTTAATTTGTTTGTTTTTCGTGTTCCAACCGATTAATAAATAAATATATATATGCCAGTATATAGCTCATTTCGTGCCTTGCCGTGACCCCAAAAAAGAGCCTGTAATCGATGAGTGAAAAAATAAACATAAACTCAATGTTTGTTTTATTTCGAATGCATTTCTTGCTCCGACATAATTGGGTGAATGCTAAATGCATTTTATGGCCCATAAAAATTATATTTATTTGCAAGAGTTTCCAAACTAAAGCTTACAGAAGTTTATTTAGGCTTTAACCAGAAGAAAGACCTAGGGCTCAGGTGAAAGCCAAGTGCCTGCCTTTTTCCAAGAGATTTATGGCCAGCAGACAGCTCCAATGGCCTGGCCAAAATATATATTTGTTGTCGCTGTCCATTTATTATTTATGTTTTGTTGTTCTGCCAGAGACTTGCTGGACAGAGCGGATGCAGACTTTGGACAGTGGAAGGTAGACACCTCCGTCCGTCCATTCATAGAATGCCAAAACCCACTGCAAACACACACACAGAGTGGTGTGAAAACGTGTTAACCGAACAAATGTGCATTATTTATAGGTATTGCCAACCGGCAAATTCAATTAAACAGATATTATCGCCAAATGGAAATTTATGCGCCAGTCCTCCCCAAAAGCGATACGGGGAGTTTATCTAGCGATTTTTCTTGGAAAAACTCTTTCACTTAATGCCACACACGGAGGAAAAATTCAAAATAGTTTCAAGTAAGTCTACAATCAGTTTAGGAGTAAATTAAATTAGGGTTTGGTATCTCTTGGGTTAGTTTTTAATGTTTAAAACAATGAAAACCATTTTCTAGCCCTATTTAATAATTTATTTATATTTTTATGAAAGTTTAAAAGGAGTTCCTTTGATTTCTTTGCCTCAAAACCTTGAATACTTTGATTTAATACAATTTTGCAGAGTCTAGGAAACTTTAAAGCATTTTTACGACATACTGGATGCATTTTTCATTGAATAGATATATCTAATTAATTTCTATATAAGAAAATATTAACTACAAAAATATGGTAACTAAATCAAACTCATATTTCCATTTTCCCCGGTGCAGACAACGTAATTTATCCGTAATGGAACTCCTCTCCATACTTTATCAACCGTAGTAAAGTTGCTTAAATTAGACACCTAGCGGGGGCCACTCGAGGTCCAAGAACGCATATCTCGTAGATAGTTAGTCCCGTAAAGCCCGGCGACTGATTAATGTGCCATGTGCATAAAGGAAAGGTGTGAAAAATAGCTGACGGAGCGCAGCTACAGGTGAACGGGAGGCAACGACTTCCATTTCCAAGAAGCACTCTTTCCTATTGATTTTTCTGGCCAACTGTTGTCGGGGCTTGGATTGCCAATTGCGATTTCCAGTAAATATTTATGTGGCCAAACATTTTTCCTCTTTACATTCACTCCCCCAGCCCCGTGACAGCTTTATGAGTCCCCGGCTCGGACTCCTGGCATTTTCCAGCTCGGAAAAGTGATTGACGCCACCAGCAATTAGTAGTCTTTTGAAGTGGAAAGAGATAAATGGAGCAAACGATATGCATCGAGGGAAGTCTGGGAAGTCTGCATTTAATAAACAAATTGGGAGCACTGAGCAATTGTTGTGGCCCAATTGAAGGCAATGAATTATGGGCCTTTGATTCGATCGGAACTTCGAGGCGGCAGCAGCCGGATCCTGAGTCACGTTCCATGCACATAAAAGAAATTAGCTTGCTTGGGGAGTTTTTTAAAGATTTTGTAATAATAAATAGCAGACGGGAAGTGGGCAGAGAGTGAGTTAAGAAAACATAAAGGAAGGAAGGGAAGAAAGTAATCAAAACTTAAGGGTTTACTTTCTTTTTGTTATTAAACAAAAATACTGTTAGAAATTGTGCTTCAAAATTTCTTAATTTCGCCCACTATTATTATCTACAAGACAGCTTTACCTTTTAAGAGATAAAAAACCTTTCTTTGCCTAATACATGCTTGGAATTATGTATTTAATTTCATATAAAGCTTACATTTTCCTAGATTTTAATATATATTGAGTTCTATAACTTTTCCAAAACCCTATTAAACATTAAAAGTTGACCCAATAAAATATTTATAAATTTCTTCCGGTGTTTTTATTTACCAAATTTTTTGTTGGTCAAGAAACTTGAGGTAGAACCGGTTTAAGAAAGTCATCGCGTCAGATCTCACCAACATTCTCCCAAGAAATGAGCTGTCCAATCGCAAACACAAACGAAATGATAAGTTTTCTTAACTTTTTCACCTTCTCACTGAAAAAGTTTGCTAGAAAAATCGGAATGAGTAAGATCGTAGCATAATACCACTAATATTTCCGAACCTCTTACGCAGTCTACAGTTAACCGCAGCGTGGCAACAACAAAAACAACAAAAACCATAACAATTCACAGTCACGATCGGGCGATGAATCACGATTTTGAATACCTGGGTAAAGATACACCTTCGGTGTTTGCAGTCTCGTTGTACTTGGAATGCCGTTGACGTATTCATGGACACAACACACTCTCCACGCATGTGTGTGGTGTGTGCCTTACACTTATCAATGAATTCGTCGGTGTTTTTGATAATAACACTAACACAAACACAAAGGCACTTGTGCTGCTGGCAAAAGGTCACTGATAATACAAAAAACACACACTCAATCGATATATGGCAGGTATTAACTATATAATATACACGCAGTGACTTTTTTGGGTTTGTTTAAATTGCATTGAATTGAGCAACGAGCAGCAGCATTTGGCACTAACACAACACAATCGGTATCGAAATTGAATCGAATTCGGGTTTTACAATTTCAATATCACTGAGAATGAGAGTTCGATGCTTTCGGGGCCTGTCACCCACCTGTGGATGTGCTGGTATTGGTTATTTACCTATAGGTATAGGTATGTTCTCTCTCACCGCATATATCTTAGCTTTCAATTGTATTATTTAGCACCTTGATATGCGCCTCACTTGTTTATAGCTTTTGGTTATTTATTATTGGGTTTTAACACTTTTTCTTTATATTATTTTAATATTTTTATATATTTTTTCTTTACTTTTTCTTACTTTAATTTAACGCTTACGTTGTGGCTTTTTATTTAACACTTTTTCTTGCGTGGACGGCGTATTTTTGTTGCTCTTTCTTTTTGAAAAAAATTATTAATAGCAAAACAAACTGCGTCGTCGGTAAAGTTTGAACAGTTTGGATAAGTCGTTGGATCTTAGCGCGTTTGGAGCCCGCGCTTATATTATCTCGCAAGTATTCCGCTCTCACGTCTGAACACCTCGAAAAGTTTAGATGGACTGGAATCCGATGGATTAAAAACCCCCACAGAGTCGAGCTGTTGGCAGAGTTGCCAGCTAGTTGGAAAACGATAAGCGTGCTGTCGGATGGCTGAAAAAAGAAGGCAGAGTTGTCAGACCATCCGTTGTACTAAAAGTTTTGGCGGTAGAACTTTAAAATTATTTAAGGGAAAACTAAACTTGTTATTTAAATTGACTTTATATAAATATGTATTATTTTATTATATTACATTATTATTATTATTTTTGCATTTCTTTTTATTTATCCAGTAAATGAATCACACAAAACTTTTTAAACATTGATTTACCTTTAGAAATGGCCCTTATCTGTGCAAATATGTAGTGATCAAAAGATTTATTTATTTTCTTTTGTATAACCATTTACTAGATAGGCTGGTGAACTCACTAAACATTAATATTATTACCAAAAAAAAATGCTATGTCTGATTGATTTTTTACCGGACACTGATAATTTCTATTATTTTTCAATTTATTATAAATTAAGATTGGTAACCCATTTTAGGTTAATGATAAGTTCTACACATAATAGGCAGACGATTGTACATTTTATATGCCTTTATAATAATAGTTATAATAATATATCATGTATGTACATAGTACACATTATTTTATTCATTAATCTTTAGTAGAAGAAGAGTGATGAGTGTATGCGCTAACTTGATGCTTAAATAACTTAGAATGTTAACAATGTTAAAGGCAAAATTCGCAGTGTATAAATGCATGAATAACTATGCGATTGTTATTATACATATATCTCCTGTTATGAAGTAAACCTCTAAACAAATAACGCCCTACCTTATCCCTTAATATAATTAATTTCATTCCCAGCCACAAATGCAAATAAAATGAAAATCTACCAAACAATTAAACCAATTAAACTGCATACAAAATGGGAACAATTCCGTATTGCAGTTGACAACTAACAAGAGTGATGGGAAGCTTATCAATTACCACAAACTGATTTCCCACTGACGTTGGACGTAATACCCGTTATATTATAAAGAGTTTCGGGTGCAAACACATTTCGGTAGATCGAAGAGATCAAACTCCATTCGAAAACACAGACATTGCCATGTCCAGAGGCAATTAAAAATGGTTGAGCGGACCCCCGGATTCCGGTTGCTCCATTTAGGTGGCTCTAATGGATGACCGTCTGCCCAGTGCGAGTCCGGCGATCAATTGAGCCGAACGATCGCTGATCGGAGCAGCCAAGTACCGCTTAATGCGCAAATAATTGCGACTCCCGAAAAAACGGGGCTTACACTGTGCGATCGAACCATATAAATACGGCCAGAACCGTCGAGGAGTGGCACCAAAGTCACCCGGAGCACCGATCAGAATGTTGCGTGAAATCTGCTTTATCCTCGTCAGCTGCGTGGCCTTCGAGGCCGCCGTGGCCTGTGTAAGTTTTTGGGATTTAAAAACTGATTAAGAAGGAGTTAACACACGTGCTTCCCTCCGACTACAGAACGGCTACAAGGCCAAGCTGGTGAAGATGGAGAACTGTGCCGGCGAGGATGCCATTATGACCGTGGGCAGTGACTTCAGCATCAAGCTGAACAAGAAGTGCGAGCTGGTGCCCTCGGGCTGCATCACCAACAAGCCCTTCGGCACGGCTGTGGCCAAGTTCAAGGTCCAAAAGGATGGCATTGTGATGAAGGAGGGCAAGATGGACCTGTGCGCCGCCATTGATCAGGCCTCGTCCGAGGCCAAGGACATGCTCAAACTCTTTGGAGCCCCCTCCGCCTGTCCCGTGGCCGAGGAGAAGGTCTGCGCCAACGACCACACGGTGGACCTCACCAAGTACAAGGCCATGTTGGGCATGGCCCGCGGACACCTCATCATCGATTCGGAGATCAAGCACGACACTGTGGGTTTTATTTCTATTTCTATTTATTTTGTTCACTCCACTCATAATTGCAAAATTACTGTTGAATTTCCAGGGCAAGTCCTGCTTCCATGCCGAGATCGAGCTCACCAAGAACTGAGAGAGAAGCTTGGACCAGGAACAGGAGCTGGAAGGGAGGTCTTATGTTTATATTATGAGTCTTGCAAATTCACGTAGCTTGTAAAAACGAATGCAATTAAAAACTGGTAACTGGTGCACACACAAAAAATAATAAACAAAAAATACCGAATCTATTTGAGATGCCAGCTTTATTTTATTTAATTCTAGGGATTCAGAATTGCCAAACAAAATATCATATTAAGACTCACACAGAGTCAAATTAAAAGGAATCCCTGAAAGGAATCTCCTACTGAGTTGATTTTTTGTTACTTGGAAAAATTATTCCATTAATTCCGAATTAATAATTGTATTTAGAAAGCCTATAATTAAAATAATTGAGATTTGTATACGTTTTAAAATTCAAAGGATATGAAATGGCATGTAACATCAGGATTAAATGTTAAATTAAACAAATAAGGCAAAAATAACCTATAATTAACATTTTTAAATCAATTTTAAAAGCTTTTAGTTTTTATGGAAAATATATAATGATGAATTATTTTTATAGGTTTAGATACAGGCTTAATTATATTTAATGGTTCAGTTTTTACAAGCAAACCATTAAATCGCAACCTTATTAAATATTCGGAAAAATGATGCAGGGTTTCTCCCTGTTTCTCCGAGTTTCTCTTCGGAGAAATCTTCATTCCAAAATAAAACTTAAAACCACTTAAACCAAATGAATCGTTTAGTCTATAACTATTACCTGGAAGTATTTATAGTAATTAAGCCAACAATAAATCACAAAACACATCCCACCTCTATATTAGTAATATTCTTTCTTTAGATATATTTTCGTGTATACAATTTGTAACATATTCCACAACACACTTTTTCGGCTTACAAGTAGGTTTCAGAAACAGTAAAAACTTAGAGGTTAGTTGGATACGCGTAGCGAAGGTAGTGTAGTTAAGGTAAGGAAGCTGTTCATGTTCAAGTTAATCGAAGACCATCCATCGTCGTGGGCAGAGTGGGGCGAGGCAACTCCTCCTTCTCCGGCCAAATCTTCAGCAGATTCCCGAGAAGCTGTAGTCAAACTCGGCGTTCTTCTCGTTCAGGCGGCCCAAATACTGCGAGTGCTTGATCCCAAAGCTGTAGGCGGGCACGTGCGAGAGGTTTATCTGCGGTTAAAAATCATTTACAATTTAATTTAAAAAAAACAACCTCAGACTACAGCGGTGAACAAGTCAATTTAATTGCTAAATTTGTTAGATATATTTCAGAACTGATCGTACGCCCTGTCCGCCCGGTTTTCCAGCAGGAACTGGTTACAAATCTCGGGAACATTGTGGAACCGGGGTTTCCTGCAGTACGGCGAATGCCGGATGCCCAAGGATACGGCCGGAGGCGAACGCTTCTCCCAGTACTGTGGGCGGAGGTTTGGGTAATAAATAATACAAGGAACTGTAGGGAATTTAAGTGAAAAAGCCCTTATAAATGAGTTTAAAATAATTAAAATATAAACCCATTTATTAAATATACTTCCAGGCTCAGAGAATACACTAAAAGTTTTCTAGGGCACACTTCTTAAGAGCATCATTTACGATTATTTTACATTTATCAAGTGAATTTTTAAATCTATTAATAAATATAAAAGACGAAAAACAGGACACTTACCTTCTCCGGACAATGGGCACCAGGTCCGGGCTTTGAGTCCTCGCTGCCCATCTTGTATTTGCCGCGCATCGAGTAGACCGGTGGCTTGGGCTTCACCACAGTATATTCGCCGTCGTAGTAGCCGGGTCCGGGGAAGATCATGACCGGAATCAGGGGCGGCTTCTCGCGACCCGTAATTGTGTAGGCTGGAGCCGAGCGGATCTTGCCCTCCTTGCTGCTGCCCATGACGGTGGGTATCTTGTAGACATTAGGAGCTATTCGGGGAACCAAATAAAATATAAATAAAATATATAGAAACAAGAAGTAAGTGGGGGAGTCAGGAAGTTGGTTAGTTCAATGGCTGGTCTCTTGGGCTTGGTATTTGAGTTAGTTTCGTTTTTTTTGGATTCGATTTGGGTGATCTTGAGATGGCGTGCCTGTAAAAAAAATCAAACACACAAAAACGGATACGGCGGACACAGAGAACAAGGATGTAGACGCTCGAAGGGGAAAGGATAATGATCTCATTAATTAAAGATCAGCAGAGATGCCTCACCCCTGCGAGCGTTGGACTGCTTAGAGCCACTCTTGGTTACCTGATGATCTTCTCCTGCACGCTGCTCGCCTCCACAGCATACTTGACCGTCCGCATTTTGGAGGACTGGCCACTGGTTACGATGGCGCCATCCGGTTGCACCACCCTCTGGTGACTGACGGCAGCCGCCTTGGTGGCGCTCGCCTCCGACTTACCGCTGGCCACCACCTTTAGGTTGGCACTCTCCTTCTGGCCGTGCACCCGAGTCGTGGTGCTGGTGGTGCTAACCACCTGGGAGTGATTTCCATTGCTTAACTCCTTGTGGGTGCTGCCGTTCACCTGCTTGGAGGTGGAGCTCTGTGTTTGCTGCAGCTCCTTCTGCTCCACTCCATTGACATAGGTCTTTTGTGTGGTTGTGGTTGTGGTGGTGGTGGTGGTATTATTGCTGTTGTTGTTGTTGTTGGATGCAGTGGTGGTGGTGGTGGTGCACTCCCCATTGTGCCGTACTGTGCGGGGCATTTTTTAAAAAAATTAAATGAAATGCAAATAGGCAAAAATGATAATTGATTCAATGCAGGACGTAAAATAAACTAAGCGAATCAAGCGTTTCAAATGCGACAGCAACAATGATTATGAGATTTATATTGTAAGACTATAGATAACACAAGGAAATTTATAACTTCTCAAGCTCTCTTCTTACAGGGAATGTGCTAGAATGGGTTGGGAATTATAGGGTACACAAAACGGGGAAGTCATAGATTTTCATTTAATTTCAGAAAGTTCAATTTATTATACCCTTGCAGGGTATTATAATTTTGATAGAACCATAAAATATATATATATATTATTGTTCAACATCACCAGATGAGTCGATCTAGCCGTATCCATATGTGCGTTTTTACACAAGCTAGTTTCTCAGTTTTTAAGCTATATGAATGAAACTTTGCGGATAGTCTTCTTTTAATGGTTTTTCCAAAATTGAGACGACGCGTTTATAAATATTGTTCTCATTTTGAGTACGGATTTGCCTAAAATTCTTAGGTGAAGTATTTCAAAATTAGGCGTTTTTTGTTCTCAAAATATGTACTCAAACTAAAAAAGATATCGCCTTGTTAAAAGCACACAGAGAACATTTTTTGAGTAAGATTGACTAAAAAAGAGAAAATATGTACTAAAATAGTTGGTAATTGCCGTATGATATTGCAGTAAAAACTTCATCAATTAGAGTTTCAGTCGAGCCCTGTCTGCAATCATATAGGGTTTACCCAAGTGCGAACACGTCGACTATACGTCATGTTCAATGAGCAATTAATATTAATATTCCCCCCCTCGTTGTGCTTAGAGAAACTTTTGGTCAAACTGAGTACTAGGCTTTCCCTGCAAAAGTTTGGTGTGACCATAGTCGCATTACGAACAAAATCCAAACCAAAGCACACATATAGTTGTCTCTTTCAAGGTTCTAATGAAACATCGAATTAATGAAAACTTGTCAACTGTGTCATAGCCCATAAGCCCTCACTTTGAGGTCATTTCTTGGGGATTTATTTTTTAGCATCTCCATCTGGAGGAGCATCTCCATCTGGAGGAGCATCTCCATCTGGAGGAGCATCTCCATCTGGAGGAGCATCTCCATCTGGAGGAGCATCTCCGTCTGGAGGAGCATCTCCCGCTGGAGTAGGACCTGGAGCAACAGTAGTAGTAGCAATAGTAGTAGTCCCATCCTTTTTGGTGGGAACCTTCGGCATCTGCATGTGGTACCAGCAATCATCGCGGCACGCCTTCAGCGAGACATACTCGTTATGGAAGTACATCCTCGGGCACCTGGTGGTCACCTTGAAAACCAGAAAGAGAGAGAGAGAGAGAGAGAGAGCTTTCAGGAATAATGGTCAGAGAGGGGGCAGCTGGCCCCTCATCACCTGAATGCAGTCGAAGATCACGCGGTGGAAGGCATAAAATACACGACGTGCCGAATGGCAGGAGCTCTCGTGCTTGTACTTGTTCCTTATCAGGCAGGCGTCGTTTCTCACTGGACAGAATGGAGTGGAGCAGGAGTGAGTCGGAGGCTGGATCGTTGGGGAACCCACCAATTCTTACCATTCTTACGGATGGCCTGCACGTAAACGCAGTAGAGGGCGAGCCAAAGCAACAGTTTCATGTCGAATCCCCTGATATACTGAAGGCCCTAAGCCAGTTAATAACCGAGGCGTTATGCCAATTAAGGACGCTACTTAGGGATAATGCTGCTGATGGCATTTGAAACGCTTTCAGGCGGAAAAGCTGGCAATGAAATGGATGTGGGAGATGGGAGGTGGGACACTCTCTTACCGGGACTGGCCAGGCGGCGTTCGCGTCTCTGGACAATGCGATCTTCGATGTACGCGCCCCTGGGTTCTAGTGAGTGTTGTGGTGAGTATTTACAGGGATTCGGATGAGAGCATGGCCAGAACCAAACATGGAACAGACAAAAAATACAAACAAACAAACAAACACAATCGTACGGATCACATGGGCCGACACCAAGGAAAGCGGGTCGGGTCACCTACCTGGAAGCGAGGGAATCGGTGCCGTCTTCAGGCCAAAGCTAAACGCTGGCGAGCTGTCCAGCTTGCACTGCTCGGGATGATAGTGGCCGGGGGCTAGAGAATCCCCACAAGGAGCAGGGAATATACAAACAAAGCGGGCGACATGCAACATGCAACTCTACAAGGGGGTGGTAATCCCTGTCCAAGCAGGCCTTACCTGGTGCATCGGTGGTCACCCGGATCTCCGACTTGGTGCCAAAGGTGTACGCGGGTGTGGAGTGCAGAGTGTGCTTCTCCGGCTCGTAGGCAGAGGGTGCTACAATGGTGGATTTACGATAAGGATTTACGGTAAGGGTAATCGAGGGTAATCCTTGGAGAGACAACTAATCCTCCTAGGAGCTACTTGAACTTGCCTGGCGTATCGGAGACGCACTCCCGTCCCAGCCGCATGCCGAAGGTGAACGCGGGCGTGCTGCTGTCCACCCGGCACTGTTCCGGATGGTAGTCGCACGGAGCTGGTGTCTGGCTTATGGGCTCCGCGGCCGGGCGACCTGCAATGGTGTAGGCGGGTGTATGGTCGAGACGAACTCTCTCGGGGGCGTAGTCGCAGGGCGCGGGATGGAGGTGATCCGCCTTGGGGTCGTGCTTGCCCCCAAAGCTGAAAGCGGGTGCTCGGTCCAGTCGCACCTTCTCCGGCGAGTAGTCTCCTGGGGCGGGTGTCTCGCTCGGTTTATGCAGATCATAGCGCCCGGCGAAGGAGAAGGCGGGGTTGTGGTCTTGTCTAACATTCTCGGGGTGGTAGTCTCCCGGAGCTGGGTTACTGTTCTCGATCTTGGCATCGAACTTGCTTCCAAAAGTGTAAGCAATCGTATGATCCAAGCGAACCTTCTCGGGGGAGTAGTCACCGGGAGCTGGTGTGTCACTCGAGACCTTCTGGCTGTGCTTGCCAGCCATCGAGAAGGAAGGGTTATGATCTTGCCTAACCTTTTCGGGACTGTACGCTCCAGGAGCGGGAGTATTGTCTGGCTTTTGAAGATCATGACGACCAGCGAAGGAGAAGGCGGGATTGTGGTCTTGCCTAACCTTTTCTGGGTGGTAATCTCCAGGAGCTGGGGTATTACTTTCAACCTTTGTGTCATACTTGCCTCCAAAAGTGTAAGCAATCGTATGATCCAAGCGAACCTTCTCGGGACAGTAGTCACCAGGGGCGGGAGTGTCATTGGAGACCTTAGGATCGTGTTTTCCACCCATCGAGAAGGAAGGGTTATGATCTTGTCTAACCTTTTCAGGTGAGTATGCTCCAGGGGCTGGTGTCTCACTGGGCTTGTGCAGATCGTGGCGACCTGCGAAGGAGAAAGCGGGATTGTGGTCTTGCCTGACCTTCTCCGGATGATAGTCACCAGGAGCAGGGGTATTACTCTCCACCTTGGGATCATTCTTCCCGCCAAATGTGTACGCGGGAGTATGGTCTAATCGCACTTTCTCGGGGGAGTAGTCACCAGGAGCTGGTGTGTCACTCGAGATCTTCTGGCTGTGCTTTCCAGCCATCGAGAA